>NW_010583053.1:46421-62406 GCF_000705375.1 Tinamus guttatus | reverse complement strand
GAAATTAGTAGAGCTAAAGAGGTTGCTAAATTCATATGTGTGTTGTCTTAAGGATTAGTTGAATCTGCTCATTGAGGTGAATGTCTCGATTTAAAATCGAACAGACTTTAAGTTTGGTGTGAGCTTAAATAAGGAACAGGGCTGCTTGTTCAGAAGGGCCATTTGCCAAAGGAGTCCAGAAACCTTAATAACTTGGTGAGTTTTAAGCCTGGGTCTGAAAGCTTTTTTGCAGCAGAGAAGTCAAGAGAGTCGTATTGTAACAGTGTATATTGACAGAAAACGGGGATGCAACTTAATAGGTTATCTGTGAAGATTTGTAAAGATCGAGGACCTGCAAATCCTGAATTAGCTCTTACATTCTTCAATGACTTCTCTATCCTTTCAAAACTTTGTCATCGAATGCTCTTCTTTTTTTTTTTTTTTTTTTTCTTTTTTTCTTTCAGGAATTAACAGTAACTGTCCTTTGTTGGAAAGGCGAAAGGCTGATCTTGAGGAAAGTCTCTCAGAACACCATGAAGTTGTTTCGTGGCTATTTTAATCTATGAATTATGGGAGTTGTGTGAGTTATTACAGACCACCTGTTTTTGTAAGACTTCCTGCTGCAGACAGATTTTTATGGACACGCACAATAGAACTTCTGCTTTCACGAACTTGTGACTGACCACATAAGTAGCCAAATGGTTGAGCTCATGTTCATATGCATTGAAACTGGATAATATATAACTGTGAAATCTGACAGCATATTCAAGGCAACATACATAAAATACACTGGTGGCATTTAAACTGACATTATAAGGGAATGCTTTTCCATTTGTCCTATTCCTACACATTCCATCACAAAGAATCTCAAGGTCCTGTTTTTCTTTAACATGGTGCCTACCTCTTATGCTCAGTGTTTTTCTGTGAGAAGCTGATTGGAAGTGCAGAACGGTTAATTGAGCAAGATTAAAATTGAGGATCATCTAACAAAAATCAGTTTTACTTTCAAAGAAGATAACAAGAGCATTATTTTTTCTAGAACAGTCTTTTCTAATGATTTATAACAGACAATATGTCAATAAGAATACTGGTATTTTCCAGTTGCTCACTTTGTCAGAGCTGTAATTACAGGCAAAATGAATGATCCTATGTCAAGAATTTTATGGCACTTTCATCAAGATGCTTAGGATTCCTCTGCATTTTTTTTGGGAAAGGAGAAAGTGAAGCACTGTTATCAGGAACACAGCATTCAGGTTTGGAAGTATTTGGCCACTAGCTGGCAATTCCTGAAGTCAGTTACCACTGGAAGGGCATTTGCTATTTGGCATGCTGCCTTTTAACAGATTATAAATAACCAGAAACTCCATCTTGTAGGGTCCTTGTAGGTACACATTAAATAAAGCTGGAATTAGCATCCCTGATTTGAGTGGCAGCAGGAAGGGAGTGGTATAAGAGAGTATTAGCATGAGAAATGAAAACAACCTTTTCCCAATTTACAACAGATTTCTTGGACAATATAACCAAACACTGAAAACCTATTGCAAGTAATGTGGGAGCTACAGATCTCATTAAACAGGCAAATTTCCTTCCTTCCTTCCTTCCTTCCTTCCTTCCTTCCTTCCTTCCTCTCTTTCTGTCTTTCTTCCTGTCTTCCTTTCCTCCTTCCTTTCCTCCTTCCTTTCCTCCTTCCTTTGTCTCTCCTCCCAAATCATAATTGAAAATTTCCTTCCTTCCTTCCTTCCTTCCTTCCTTCCTCTCTTTCTGTCTTTCTTCCTGTCTTTCTTCCTGTCTTTCTTCCTGTCTTTCTTCCTGTCTTCCTGTCTTCCTCTCTGTCTTTCTTCCTGTCTTCCTTTCCTCCTTCCTTTGTCTCTCAATAGGGAACTGAAATAAGACATGTCTTACAAAAAGATACTACTGTATTTTAACATTTAAAGATTATCCTTAGTTCTTCATTTCTTTCCTTTCTCTCTCACACACACAAACAAACATGGACAAATTCCTTGTTAATGATCAAACAATATTTGTGAATTCTTTAGTGTTACCTATTCTCCTCCAGATGAGAATTTCTCCTCATCTGAGGAAAAGAGATATATAATTTATTTTGAAGAAAGAATATAGATTTTTCTTCCTGGCCTGTTAATATTTATAACACCTGTCAAACAGATTGTATCTTCCAAGTTTACATGTCAAAGGATCAGATTTCCACATATTCCAAGAAACCTAGTTAAGGCATTGATGGTGTTATTCATGGTAATTATCTCTCCAAATATCAAGGGCCAGTCGGTCTGTGGTGGTGCAGGGGGATGGAAATTATCAGACACCTTCGGCAGCTGCTGTGCCGTGGAAATATTAAACTTTCCAGAGGGTGGAAGTGCCATTTTACAAGACCTGGGGCAAATGCGCTGCACGTCAGAGCGTGGAGCAGTATTTTGATTCTGAACTGCATATTGGATGCACAGGTTTTCTCTACTCTGCAATAGCGATTGTTTTTTCTACCACGGTTACCTAAGTTAATAATTTTCTTGAGCGCAATCTTGGCCCAAATTATTTCTTTATTTCTATTGTCTGAAGACAATGGTAGAACACTTGTGTCAGAAGCACAGAAAGTTAGTTCTTTGAATTGCATATTCAGTTTTTCTAATTTAGCTTTGCCATGTTTTGAATACTTTCTGAGTGTGCATTTAGGAAGGGAATAACACATTTCAGGACTTAATCTCTGAAATGAATTCTGAAAACTACTAATAGTTATTGACTGATGAGTTATAATTAAACTAAATGGAACAAATTGCAGTTAGAATGGTTATGAAAACACTGCAGAAGGTCAATGAAAAATTAGTGCCTGCTTCTTTCTTAGGGACATTTCTTCTTTAATTTTTCTTGGAAAAAGCAAGGTTCTGCAAATTATTTCTCTGTTGCATTTAATTTGAAGTTTTGTGGTAGAAAGATCAAATTCTGACAGATTTGAGATGTATGCAGTTAAATAGAAAATAATGGTTCTCTTTGGGAGAAAAATAAAAGATAAGATTTATCATAGGGCGTCCTTGCAGTATTTAACCTAGCAACATTTCTGTGTAACATAACTGTCCCAATATTTCATAGAATCATAGAATCATTACGGTTGGAAAAGACCTTCAAGATCACGGAGCCCAACCCTAAAGCCTCCAACCCCGTGTCTGCTCAGCCCTGTCCCTAGGTGCCTCAGCTGCAGTTTCCTGAACAACGAAAAAATGTCTATTTCAAACAGTGTCTTCGTTCATTGCAGAAGAATTATACTAGGCATTAATTTATTTTTTATACTAATAGGTTTAAGAACTTGCACACTTGCACATGCTGTGTCCACCTCAATATTTTTTTTCTTTTTTTTATAAATCTAAAAATATTTTTAATAAAGCTTTTTTCCAAGTTTAATGAAAGTTTCAGGACTAACAAAATTTTTAATGAATAGATTGACAATTAACAAAAAGATATTAGAGGCCTTTTGCTGTTCCTATTTCACAACTGTAACCTTGTTTATTCATGGAATTCCTTGAGAACAGGGCAGGCTTTTGTTCCAGTGTTAGTCTGTTTTTATCCTTTATGGCTTTTCATCAAGTTGAATTCTCAATCATTATCTCCAATCACTCAAAAAATCACCTATGGCCTCACTATTTCCCCCTCTTTTTCCTTTTTACTTGTTTTCTTGTTTCTGAGAATGCTGGTAAGATTTTTGATTACAGTAATGAGTTTGAGACTACCTGCTGCTCACTTTTGGTCATATGGGAGCATTTGTAGCTTTGAAAGACACCTTTTGTTTTTGTCTCTACAGGTTTAATCATTAACTCTCCTGATAAGTCTCTCAGTGCACCCAGTGATTTGGATTCTCAAAGCAGTCTGAGTGCCACTAGAATTTCAGCAGTTTGGTTCCTTCGGCACCCCCTAAAAGCCTCTATCCTGACCAGTTTTTGGCGTTACAGAAGCTTAGTTCCTGTGAGGAGCTTTCACATTTTCCCTCTCTCAGCACTTGTCTTGCAGAGCAGGAGCTTTCCCAGGGACACCTGCATCTCGTTTCTGTTCTGCCGTGAATTTCACACCTGGCTCTACTCACACTAGGTTTTTTTGTTTGTTCCTGTGTTTTTTGTTTTCTCACATTCCTTTATGGTGCTATTGGAACAAACTTCATAAAATACAACTGTATTTACAAGTGTAGGATTGTTTGAGTTTATAAAAACATTATGATGGCTTTCAGAATTAGGCAATGAAATATGCATTCATTTCAATTATGTGAGAATATATTTCAGGTTTTGCTGTCAAGTAGTTCATGTAGGCAGATTTTTTCTCGAATGCACATTGAAAGTGTGACCTTAGTTCTCGGTTTTTCCCAGGATGTGCAATACAGCACTGCCAGGATACTGCCCTTATCACTCGGGTTTCCTGGGCTTCTTTTATCTTGGGTTGATTCATGGTTGATTCCTGGCTGCCGCTCATCTGCAATGACCACCTCGACATGCAGGGCCACCTCAGTGCGATCTCACTAGACATCAGCTTTGTCCCTGCACCGCGACACATCCCAGACGATGCAGGACGCCCCGTGAAGCCTCTCGGGCTGGTTTCCACCCACTGCTGCCTCCCCAGGGGTCAGGGAAACCCCAGCCCCAGGCCTGGGGCTGCAGCTCACACACCCCGCGGGGATGCTCATAGCACAGGCAGAAAGGAGCTGGCAGGACGATGGTTCCAGCTGAATGAGGCTGGGTGTTTAAATCCGCCCCTCCAAGGTGGGAATTCCTGCTCTAGGTACAAATCTTCCACACTGGCCTTTAAACACTTCCTTCATTATACAGGACAACAAGGTTTAACTAACTCCCACTCCTGTTAGCTGCGAATCTTCGGAATTCAGTGTCGTAAACAGAGTTTACTTTGTTTCCTCAACTACTTTGATGGGCTTCCTCTATTAGAAGGAATGCTAGAGGTATTTCCTCTACTAAAAAGACTCCTGCACTTACCCTAGATGGGTTTGAATTTTTTTTGACTTCAGGCCTGCATCAGACAGCACTGAAAATTATGATATAAATATATTCCTGGTTAATATTGATCAAAACAGAGAATTTCACCTTTGCACTCCATCATAGAGACTGGGCAATGCAAACGTGGTAAATAAATGCTCAGAAAAGGAACAATTTTGCCTGGATACAAGCTTTGTACAAAATTTGTTAAATGCAATTGAGCTTAGCCAGTTTATAGTTTGGAAGTCTGGGCTCCGTACGTTTGCTTTTCTTCAAAATCTAAATGATCTTTAGAGAGTACCACTTATAAGGATTTCTGTTTCAAATATTTACTTATACTACTAAAATAAATACCATAAACAACACCATAAACAATATTCAAGATTCTGATTTTGTGTACTGCTGACTTGTGGGTCAAATTAAATGATCAACTTATGCTCTGGTATTACTTATTTAATAAAGAACAAAGGTTCGCCCCTGCTAGCAAGGTTGCTTGCAAGTGAATATGACCTGTACGTGTTTTATTCATTGGTAGCTTATATAGGCAACTTGCAACATATGGGTTATCCAGAAATGTTTTGTTTTGGAAATTTATGACTCGTTTTATGTGTAATTGATAGGCATTACTTCTACACCCGTGTTGATAACTGAAACATTTAGAAGACGGGAACAACAGCAGCAGCAACAACAAGGATTTGTATGTTGCAGCTCAGCAGTGAGCTGATACGAGCTGGGTACCCAATTCTCTGCAGATTCCTTGGAATAAGGTGCACGTCGCCTGCACCCCCTCCAGGGCTGTGCTTCGTTAGTGCTAATCTGCATGCACAGCCAGAGCCCCAACGAGGCGCAGAGCAGGAGCTGCCCAATCTGCAGAGCACCCAGGAGCTCACGAGGGCCTGATCCGAGGGGTAGGATAAGATAGATAAGGTGAGTACGCAGTGTCTGGTATGATGACGTTAGAATGGCCAAGACAGCAAACCAGCACAAAACACGACAGGAGAAAGTTAAATGTTCAGTCATTTTTAACAGGTTTGAAGCAGTTTAGAGCACTGAAGCAAAATCCGTGTTTTGGGCAGATCTGAGAGAATTAAGGCTGGATTTACTGTGTTATTGAACAATGCGTTTGGTCAAATTCATTGACAATATAAACAAGAGAAGACTCTACTTATCCCAAAGGGTTTGAATCTTAAAGAACATAACAAACAAGCAAGTAATGCAGCCCACAGAGGAAAAAAATGTATGACAGTGATGGGCCATCAATAAGATGCATGTTTAGATAAGTTCACAATTTGATGTTTCAACCATCACAGATATTTTCTTAATATTTTATTTCATAAGAAATGGCAAAGTAGCCTCAAAAATTTTAAATTCATAAGGGAGCTGACTTTTATACTGGCTTCAAAATCCCTTGTTTGACTAATAATTCACTCATTGGCCTCAACCTTTTGTACTTCCAAAGTTTCTAGGGAAAAAGATTGCCAAAGCACCTGATTCCTGTGAAGTAGGATGTACATAATGCAACATTCAAATCTCTTTATTTTTTTCAACTTTACATTTAAAAATGTGCCCCTTTATTTTACATCGGTTCATATCACCTTCCAGCCTCATAGAGCATTGGAAATCTTTGGATGTTCAAATGTCCCCAGACAAGAGGAACGCTTGGGAAACCGGCCTGGATTCCTTGTGGGTTTTAGGCAACACGCACACCAGTGGAATGGTGATGGTCAGTGACCTGACCTGGGTATTTCTTCATATCTCAGCAGGATTCGGATGCACCTAGTGTGTTTTATCTAAACTAGAAGGTAGGACAGCAGGGCCCACTGTGTAAACCACTCACAGAGTGACTAGATCAAGACAATTTGCAATACTGAAAACCACAGCAGAGTCTCTTAGATCTCTTTTCACTCATCACTTACTTGTTATCACTCACTGGGCACAAGGTTGGTGCCAGGAACAACTGATGTGATCAGGGTTTTGAAGACCAAGGATAATGTCTGTTACACCCTGTACTGCCTGTGTAAACCCATTTGGAATAGAGAAGAACATTTTTCCTTACATATCTTACAGAATATATAAAATAGTCTGATAAAGAAGTATTTGTTTTTTTCAGTAATACATATTTTTATGTATACTAATATATACTTAGGAACTCTTGTGCATTCTGTTTTCTGTCAATAATTGAACTACCAGATAACAACTCACTCTTCCTTTCTGAAACTTTTCAGATCATCTGCTGCTTACAAGAACGTGGCCCCTGTGGCTCTGGTCACCTCTGTTAGCTGATCAACACAACCGATACAGTAAAATTCTGAAGAAAAGATACATTGTGTTATGAGGAAATGTATAATGTGGCTTTTAAGGGACAGATCGTCAAAATCTAAATTCTTTTACTTTAATTGCTTTATGACAAAACAGTTCTGGGTATTTTTAAGAACTCCTTTTCTAAAACACTCGTATGGTGATAGCAAGCAGACACTTTTATAGAGAAGCAGTTCAGTGATGATAAGATACGATGCCAAGCACTTTATTTACCAGCATGAAGATTGCGGTATCGGGGCTAGCCTGGTGGACAGAGCACTGCAGACGAATCAAGAAGATCAGTCTCTTCCAAGACTTCATTTGGGACATCATTCCTACTATGTGTATATATGTATATACTTGCAAACCTTCTGTGATGTTCAAAGCATGAAAAGTTAAACAAAAAGTTTTTTATTAGGCCAACTGATATAGATAGGAAAAAAAAAGGTATAGTCTTTCATGACTTTAAAAGGATATTTGTCTCTGTAATTCTTCTTTTTTCTTTGTTTTGTTTTCCCAACTCTGTCATTAATTCAGGTGGCATCGAAAGCAGTTAAAACACTCTTATGTGTGCTATTAGCCTCCCATTTTCTAGAGTATGTTATGTAATGAGCTTACTGAACTTGGCATTATGTCTTTGAGCAATAGCCCCTCACAAATTTTTCTTCTATAAACGTCTCTGGTTGCTTTTTAAACTCTTGTGAAGGCTCAGCATCCACACCGCTTTTGGTCAAAGAGATCCACGGATTAACTACGAGCTGCATGAAGAAATATTACTGCTTTGTTTGGTGCCTTTTTACACAGAGCCAACAGGGAGTTTCAGGAGATGCCCTGAGTATTTCCTTTGGTTGAACTAGCCCTTACTTTTTCACCTTGTCATTGCTATTCATTACTTTATAATCTTTTTCTTTTTTTACCTGTTGTTACTTTTTTTCCCCAAAACTACCTGTGATTATTCTCCATGCTTTTCTTGCATGCTCCCTTTTTGAGTTAGAGATACGGATGGTGCAAATTGCCCTGAAAACTTGAGCTGGTTTCGTACAATATTGTACAATACCATAGTCTTTTCTGTTTACTTTTCTCTCCTACTTTTTTAGGCTTCAAATTTCTTTTTTTTACTGCTTCTGAGTATTCAGGTGACATTTTCATTGAGCTATTTATTATAAGGCCGTTCATAAGATTTCATTCCTGAGTGACAAATATAATCTCAGAGCTCATATCTTTGTATGTAACATTAGGATTGCTTTTTCTCTTGTACTTCACTATACATTTGCCTGCACTGATTTCATCTGCCATTTCATTATCACTTTATTTTTTATGCAGTTTGATTTTTCTTTTTGTTATTACCTTGAAAAAATGAGTATTACCAGCAAATTTAATCCATTCACTGTTCCCTCCTCCTCAAGATGATTTATGAATGTGTTGAATAGTAGCAGAGCAGCAAATATCCAGTATGACTTCCCTTGTGACTTTCCTGATGATCCTTATCAGTAAAAAAAAAAAAAAAAAAAAAAACACTCAATATTTTTCCTTCCAGTCATTTTCTCCTTGGTGAATATTATGATACTTACTTTGAGATATTTGATTGAGAAGATAAATAAGAGCCCGATATAGAAAATCATGTATATCATATGTTTTGAAGGTAAAATATCACTGTTTCAGATCACAAAGAGCAGGTTCCCACATGAAAAGCCAATGGAATATAGTGGCACAATCAGGCCTAACGTAATGAAGCAGAGTGAAAAAATTAGAGAATGCAGAATAAAAAATAATTTCCAACTTTCTTTCACTTCCTGGTGAAGTGAAAGTAATTTCTCATGACTCATAAAAGCTTAATATGTATTAATTATATTTGTATTTTTCTACTATTCTTTGCCAGACAAAACTGTAAAATCATAAATGTTCCATTTCTTTCCAATTTCCTTCTTTTTTTGCTGTTCAATATTTTGCTAAGTGACAGTAGCAAAGCAAAAAGTAAAAATTAGTGCACAAGCAGTGTGTTTTTCTCAAATATAGAATAAAATGCACATTCATTATACCATTCCCCACAGAAAAACTTTTAAAAATTCATTTCAAACTTTAGGTTTTGTTTTTTTTTTTTACCTTTCTAACTTTTAGGGGAGAGAGGAAAGAGGAAGGTAGACTCCTCAGGTAAGTTCTGCCTTCAGCCAGGCTAATGAAGTATTATGCCTTAAAAAAGAAGTGAGCTTTAGGTAAATCTAAGAAGGCATTAATCCTGAACTAGACAAATAGGTATTATCTGATTCTGCTTCATATTTCTTTATGCTGTTTATTATTTGGAAAGTATTTACAAGATGCTCTGCCTTTGGCTGTGGCACAGCATTAAGAACTGCTCTTACCTTCTGCCACTCATTCAAAGCAAAATTATCTAGGTTTAAAATTACCCCTTTTTATAGCTTATTACTGTTCTTTAGAGTGTAGCTCATGAGCATTGCAATAAAGAAGGAGATTATGGACTGTACCGGAGCAGCAGCTTTACAGACCCCAGGGTCCAAGAGGGCCAGAATACGCGTGGATGCAGCAGGAAATCCCAGGAGCTGCTGGCTCCGACTCGAGAAGGCTCCAGAAGCTGCCGCCGGGTTGGAGGATGCAGGAGGACGGCTGCAACAGAGGACGATGGTGCAGGGAATTT
Organism: Tinamus guttatus; assembly: GCF_000705375.1. Next base: position 52,497 of record NW_010583053.1, on the reverse strand, counting down.
TCCGGAGGAGCTCGTATACTAAGACACAGTGATATATCTTCAAAAGCTTAACTGTAAGAGGATCATCTTCTTCCTGGTTAAGTCCTTTCTTTGCTATTTATTAGCGTTTTGGTGTTGACAACGTATGTGAATTGTGATGAAATTGTTTTTTCAGTTAGTGTCCTTCTTGCTCACAAAGAGACCATCAAATTAATGTAGCATAGAGAAGGAATCACGTTTCTCAAGACTGTCAGTGTGGTATTTTTCATGAGTATTTAATACCTTTTCACTTAAAAATACCCCTTTAACTTGAAAAATCACTCATGATCGGGATCATGATATATAGTTCACGATCCTGATAATTTTTATTGATAGGGATTATCTCAGCACAGATAAAATGTTCAACATTTCTACTATAATTATCCAGTGTCAGACTTGGAGATAACTCTTATAGTATTTTACTGCTTATACTGCTTAAACACAGAGGTTTGTTTTTAAATATATATATATATATATATGTTTTTTTTTCCTAAATAAGTATTTTGAAAAAGAGGTAGAATATTTTCATCCTTTATGGAGATACATATTTTATCTTTACATGACCAGTTTGGTTTTTATAAAGCAAGCTGAATACAGTGTGGAATAGCCTTTTCTTTGCATCATACAGAATTGAACAAATGCCTTTACAAAGTACTCAACACCAGAATAAATATGGAGTTTGTTGGTAACCATAATTGAGATTGAAATGTATTTTTAAATAACTTTTAGGACCACAGCATCCACTTTTGAAAGTATTCAAATTGCAGTAGGGAGAAACCTATAGAATTGACTAATTTGTAACATAAACATAGAATACTCATAACATGAGACTGCGCAACAGAGGACTGCAGCTAGGCAGCCAATAGGGACTATGAGGAAAGCGCATCTCACAATATTGACCAGTTAGCACCAATCGGTAAGAAGGAGATCTCAGAATATAGTAAATGAAAATTTTATAGACTAATTTAAGAGCAAGGATCTTACTGTTTTCTTTAGTGCCTTTTAAGAACTGAATGTTTGTATTTGTTTTTTAAACCCTGTAACTAGTCATTTTAGTGTTCTGACATGTCCCCATTATATGACTAGATAGACATGATATTTAGATACAGGTTTCCTCTAGAACCACGGAATCCTAATATGCAACTTGTTTTTGGTACTTTCATAATCAAATTAATCTAACTCCAGATGCCTGCTTACCTCTTCTTGTCTTCCAGGATGATTTCAGTTCCCCTGTTGTATTCTTGGAAAATTTTTACAGTTTTCCCTTTTGCCATGCTCGGGGAGGAAGCCTACAAATGTCTTCCAGCCACAACTGGAAATTCACCTGACCAGTGCCTAAGTAAGTGCATTTTTTATATTAAGTTTTCCATGGGAAAACCAGTGGAGTATTTGTTACTTTTGTCACCTCAATCAACTATATAAAATTTTAAATGAATATGTGGGGTTGGATATCATGATTTTGGGGAATGGAGTGGGAGGTATTTGGGGTTTTTTAGTCAACTTCACACTGGAATAACCTAAAGTCTGGCTAAACAAGGCAAGGATTCAAATTACACAGAAATGCATGGAGAACTCGGGCCTAATAATTTACATCAACAACCCTGGTTACCAAGTTCTTAACTAGCAATTATGAGCAAGCACTTTTATATTTATTTTTATACAAACCTAACAGCCGTATTGTTGATATAACTAGTTATATTGCCTTGGAAAGCTGAAGGCCTTAGCTGGCAGTGACAGCAGTTAATAAGTCCAAGCATGCTACACAAGATATAGGCATTTTGGAATTTATTTTAGACCATCAAGTTCATCCTTCTGCTGTGGGTTTTAGTGACATTGAAAAGATTTCTAAATGTACTTAATGCAAGTCCATGGTGAATCCTTTGCCTTAAAACAGCAATCTGTTCCCTTCTAGGTTCATCTTCAAATATAGAATCCCACATGTCTGCCTTGTCACAATGATAAAATGCAAAATAAATATAAATTGCATTAGACCCAAGCATAAAACAATTCTGCTCTCTTCTATAAAGCCAGCTGTTGGGTAGTATTTCCTGTGGTGTGACAATCTAATGTAATTTAGAGGGCACATTTCTTTTAGAGTAAAATATCGAGAAAAAACCTCAGAACATACCAACAAAGAATTTTTGGTACATTCAGTAGGCATTACTAATCAATTCCTTAATTATACAAAATTTTTCTTAGTTACACTACTAATTTTAAAGTCAAATTGACTGTCAGATTTTGCAGTAGAAAAGTTAGAAAGAAAACATAGTTTTTGGGGAAATAGCTGATATGTCTTTTCTTCATATTGATATTTCACTTTTGTGCTTTGATTGCTGGCTTTTTTGTGACATTTTTAGGGATGCTGAGAAGTCTTATCTGCAATTTAAGACATGTTTATTTTATTGGAGCATATAATGAGTTAAACCCAGCTTCACCTTGAGGTTTCCTTAGAAAGTGATCTGAGCATGTGAGCTTACTTATTTTAGGACACTCTGCCTTCACGTACCCCAGAATTGTACAAATGGTTCCTATATAGAATTCAATCAGTAATGATGAAGATAAAGGGATTACATAGATGCCAATGCACAGATAATCATATCTATAGATGCTTACTTTGGTCTTGATTAAATTAGTGTCCAGGTAGCTGACATATACAAGAGATCACAAGATACACTGTCATTAAAATTACATGTTGCTATAAAAAGAGTACTCTTCAGTAACAAAAAAAAAAAAAAAAAAAAAAAAATCCTGGTATCGGCGAATCAGAGTATGACTGAGATCCGAAGGACCTTTGGAGATGATCTAGCCCACACAGTGTTACCTAGAGCACATTGCCAAGGATTGTGTCCAGATTGCTTTTGAATATCGCCAAGAACGGATACTCCATAGTTGGGTTGATCCCAGCCTTCATGTGTTCAACCTTCCTTGCTTTTCAGTACGAGGTTCACCAGAGCGCCTCTCCTCGCTGGCTCCTCCTTCAAGAAGTCATCATTTGGGCTCCCCAGGAACCTCCAGATTGATTGTGCCCAAATATGAGGCTACTTCCAGCTGTCTGTAGAAGGCTTTATGTCCTTCTGCTTGATCAGCTGGCCTGTGAAAAGCAGCCACAACAGTGTCACCCGTGTTAGTCTGCTCCTTCATCCATGCCCATACGCTCTCAGTCAGCCCATTGCCCACCTGTAGGCCACATTCCAGCACATTCCAGCTACTGTCCCACAGAAAAGGCTAATCCTTCTCCTCCCCTTCTTGACTGGTCCTTCCTATGGTGCATGAAGCAACCCACGGCAGCATTCAGTCACGCCACATCCCACCACAGCTCCGTAATTGCCATGACATCCCAGGCTTGCACCTGCACACAGGTCTCTAATTCTTCCTGTTTTATTCCCCATGAATTTGTGTATAGGCTCTTCAAAGAGATATCTAAGCATGTTAAAATTCCCTAGAAGGGATCTAAGAGGCTTCCCATAGTATCGTCCTGTAGGCATTTCCTTGTCTGTTTGTAAGTGCTTGAAGTACCCCCACCTGAGCCCTGCTTTTTCACTGCGTGTTCTCCATAACCCTCTTTTCCCATCTTTTCTAGTTTGAAGCCCTTCTTTCCAGATTAGCTAGCCTGTTGGCAACGGATTGCAAACACTCTCTGCAATGTTTCATTTAGAAGCAAAAATATGCGACTGCTTTGGGATCTGCCACTCGAGGATGTGTAATTGCTTTTGCCTTCAGGCTGTGCTGGAGGCCATACCAGTTAGGGCAGACAGTCTCAGAAACACTCTTTTTCTTATTGTGGGTGCTAAATTAATGCTTTTATTTATTTTTTTAAAGAAATCTAACATGAATTTTTAAGATTAATATTCATAAATTATTCCTCAACATTGATAAACACTATATGTGGTGCACTGTATTTTCGGTTCATTTTTAATCTAGTCGCTTACTTACAAAAGATGACCCATGCTTTAAGTCATGAATGGAAGATTTCCAAGACTTTTGTGACAAGAAAAAGATAACAGAGCTTTGAATCAGGTCAGACACTATTTGTGAAATGCCTCTTATGTCGGAAAAGTACATTTTCTACTGCTTATTTTTAAAACTTGATTGAGCACTGACTTAAAATGAATTGTCAACTCATCAAACAAAAGTTACCACTATCTCTTGAATAATTTGAAAAACAGTATTCAACCAGATAAAATTATTCAAACAGCAAAACAGTTGTCAAGCTCAACAATAAAGTATTTTTTTATCTTAAGTAGTATGCAAAACTTTTTCTTCTATTTCAAGTGTTTTGCTATGCAGATAAAAGGGACCTTGAATTTAAAATTTGCAAAAAGGGATTCTTGACAGTTGAACTGTTACTTTTAACTTCAGAAGGTCTCAGATTACTAGTACTTCTCCATTCAAATGTACTCAATTTGAATGTTATTACTTTATTTTATTAAAGCAGAACTGTAAAAAAGCATTAACATATGTATTTGCTATTATGTACACTGTAAATCTTCATTCAAATTTTCAGGGAGTAGCTCATCAGAGTTCTATGAAAGTTGAAAAGTGCTATATGTATGGTTTGGGATAAAGACTGCAAAATATCTATTGTAAGAAATAAAAATTGCATGGCGCCTTTAATGGTAGTAATAAAGCAGCAGCTTTTTTTTCTGCTTACCCATAGCTCCAGCATTTGAGATTTCCTGTTGTTCATATAATTTTGGGGAAGGTTTGAAGTCATGTGTGATTTAGGTCAGATTTCTTTTGGATATAAATGTTAATGGATAGGCGTGAGACACAGTTGAAACTTCATGCTGTATATGTTTATTCATTAGGTAAAAATGGAAAATCTTGTGACTGCTACAGCAAGTTTTCATACAGACCTACATTTCTTTAGTCATTTGCCTAGAGTCAATATTTAACCCACACATAGCCAGTATTTGATTTGGTGTGTATGATAAGCTAATATGTGTCTTGGAGCCCAATGCTTGCATTTTTAAATATACTTTTATATAACTATAAATAAGGACCAAGGCGCTTGGTTTGATCGCAGTGTTGAGCCTTAACCCCATTTGGGGAATTTTCAACTCAGGATCACTGATGTCAGAACCATAGCCCATGTTTAGACTGCATGGAGATACATGGGGCAAGAAACCTTAACATCCCAATTTGTTGGCCACCACCCCGAGAAAAGCCTCCTGAAGGTCCCTGTCAGCGTGACTGATTCTCAGTAGGAGGCTGGGTGGGAGGGCTGGAAGGGATCCAGCCCTTCAGCTGCTCTAGGTTAGGCAATGCTGGGAGGAGAGGTCTACCTCGTACCCAGCAGGGCAGCAGAAATGCGGGCATAGAGTATTTAGGACTTGCTTAGGTTCTAGATAAACTGAATTGTCCAAGCTAATGTCACTAATGATCTGGTTAGCAGTCCTTTTTCCAGTAATTCTGTAGTCATATAGAATGGGTTCATAAACAGAAAACACCAATTCGTGGGATTGACATAGACTTGATGGCTAGTCTCTGCTTTGCTGATGTACGTTGCAACAGATCTGTCTGACCAGTGCTGACATATGGAGATGCTGAGGGATGAATCATGGAGGAAGCATATGGATTAAAAATTTATGACATTAAAATTCTCGCAGAAGCAGAAGGTGGCCTATAGGAACAATTCATAAATAGCCCCCAAGATATCCTCATTTCACTCTACCGAGTCTCTTTGCAAGCTCACCACTGATATCATGCAGTTTTTAAAAGGCCATGATAAGAACACTTGGGAAAAGAGCTGGTGACCTGGCAATTAGGGTGCAGAATTAGCTTGTTTATCCTATCACACTCCTACAAAACATGCTGATCAAACTGCCCATCTTTCTCAGGCAATTCTGTGTTAAGCTACCAAGGCTATTTTGTACACAACAAGTCTACAAAATTATGTACACTTCCTGAGCTGCAGTTTTATTACCAACTCCACACAGCTTCTGCCCATTTAATTTTTTTCATGTCTCTTAATATCTCTCATTAAAAAGAACAAAGCTGTGCAAGTGGCAATCACATGAGAAGCACCTGAGGACCCTGCAGTGGAACCTGCAGACAG
>NW_010583053.1:25909-37898 GCF_000705375.1 Tinamus guttatus | reverse complement strand
AGGCCCTGACCCCGTGCGCACCAGCCATCCTGGAAGCGGCAGCTGCGGATCGACCCAGCGAGCGTCTGCAAGGACGGAACTGCTGCTAGGCCCTGGTTCTCCTCTCAGCTCCTGCTTTCAAACAATTTTTCCATAACATGAAAGGCAAAACTGTCACCTAAGCCTTCCTTGCAATGCTCAGAAAGCCGCAGACGCTGGTCCTTGGCTTTGGAGCATCCAGGCTTCCGCTGGACTACAGACCTTGCTCACCCCGGGCTTTTCAGCTTGACCGTGGGTTTGTCCAAGGAGACAGGTCACCGTGCGCTGGCAGCTATTGGGCTAGGGCAGACCCTGCTTCGTGTCACCAGAGCTGTTCGTCCCATCTCCTTTGGGCACTGTGAGACTGCACCCACGTCAGCAAGAGCCCTGTGCCCCCGCGGCGCCCGCTGCACCCGGGGCCGCTCACCCTGCTGCTCCCTCCACTTGACGCAGTCGAGGTGTGCCCCTACTGTATTGTTGAGTTGTGTTAAGTGTGACTTGGTTCTTATTGGGAGGACAGGCTTTCCTCACTTCTTTCTCTTCCTTGACAACTTGCCCGCCCTAGTTGTTTTGTAATATTGGTTGAATAACGGTACCTCCCACTGAGTCTGTAAAATGCACTTCAACTCGTGTTTTGCCATAAAAATCTTTTGGGGAATTTTTATCCACCTTGCCAGCACGATTTCTTGCTCTTGAACTTCTGAACTTCCATAGGACATGTTATTACTGGAACTATCTTTGAAGATGGGCCAAGACTACTCTTAGAAGCCGTTATCTCAGAATTATGTCCTTGATGAAGACAATAAGCATTTTCTATAGTTAGTCCTTCACACAGATTATAAGTAGAATGAACACAACTTCCAGAAATTTCTGAATTTTGAAAGGATTCATCTGTTAGACACAGGCAAGTCAGCTGATCCCATGAGGATAGAATGATGGGCTATATATGAAGGGAAGGTAGAAATTAGAAGTGTTGGAAAAGAGAAATGACGTGAATGGAGCAGCTACATGAAAATCTTGGTTTTCTTAACACTGCAAGCAAAACACTGAAATTAGGGTGGGCCAATACTCAAAATCTGCCAAAGAGTCAAGGTATAACCAGACTATTCCTCAGAAATCCTTCAACACTGCAAGGTGTTGTATCCTGTGAGAAACCTGCAGGCTTTTCACCTCATTTTACAGCTAGACATCTGTCATGATATGGACTGACAAGGAATTTGCAGCTGTGGGTGCACAGCCAAGATTCAAACAATATCATACATACATTATGCATTTGATTGCTACCATTTGATTACACATTTGAATATTAACATTATACATTTGATAAGGATAGGTCCTGCATGAGAGGCTTATACTTTAATATATATGGAAAGCATAATATTCTCAAAATAAACTTAGCAATTGTTCTTCTAGAGCACCTTTTGCAAGCGCCCGAGACCTTCTGTATCTGGAAGTTAAATTCTACATTTTTGTTCTTAGAGTAAGAGTGATTGTTTTGTTCGGTTGGTTAAATTCTATTACGTATTTGGCTTTAGAATTTCAGCTGAATTGCTGAGCCTTTTTTTCCACATGGACAGTATGGTGGTAGTAGGGAGGGGAATAAATAACTTTCCTACAGCAAGATCTGTGTGATTGAGTATGGAAGAGCAGGGCACTGTAACTGCTGTTTATTGCCTGTAGCATTAAATAGCAGTTAGTGTTTTTTTTTTCTTTGTACTTTATTGAATAGATGGGATTCATTGATCTGCTTTCTCTCCTAATTTGCCACTTTCTCATATTACATCCCCTTCTATTTGGCTTCTCTGTGAAGAGTACAGATTTACTTTATGTTTTCATGACCTTGAAGGTTTCCTGAGGTCACTAGTCAGGTTCCATCTTCTATTGTATCCCCTTGGAAGGACACATTCCACAGTTTTGCCTTTGTATCTACGGTCAGATTTAACTCTGCATTGAAGATAGCTGTGGGAAATATCTTGTATTTCTTTCAGATGTCAAAACTGCTTGGTGATAAAGCTTTCGGGGGTTACAGGTGTAAGTGGCCTTGTTTCTGGGATATTGTTGTCTTGACAGCTGTGGCAGACTAGTACCTGAACAAAACAAAAACAAATGTTGTCCAAAAGATATCCTCATGAGAAGAATATTCTGAATGAAATAAAATCATGTGCTAAAATTGGAGACAAGGCTAGAGAGAATGACTTTGCTTGAAGTTAGAAAATTTGTGCTACTGTTATGAAGAAAATGGCCATATGTAGTGAATGCCGCAAAACTGGACTTCTGCTGATTGGCTTCTGTGTACAAATAAAGGAACTGAAGGCTTAAGTGGTTGAAATAATATATACAGGATTCCCACTAAGAAATTCTGTCATTTTAGTCTGAATACACACATTTTGATTCATATTTTCTGATGCCCTGCATGGTGTCTGATGCATATATTAAAAGGGCACCTTCCTCCATGTACTCCTAGCATTTTTCAAATAAAGAACAAATTAAGATGTAATTTTTAGGAAATTCACAATGAAGCTAGAAAGCCAGAAGAACGGCCCATGCATCTGATTGCCACTTAAATGCCGATGCAGTTCTTTGCTGAAAAGAATTAACTGAACTGTTTCCAAAAAGGGACTGTTTTGTGGTGGAGGTAAAGAATATGAAAATGAAAAAGAATAATATAAATAGTAAGTGATGGGGTATATAATGTATCTTCCATAAGTTTTAAGTTTAAAAAAGATGTTCTTTAGTTGTTATTTGGGTTCTCTCTGTACATTTCATATCCTTTTTCCACATTATTTTAGTATGTTTATAATGCTTAAAGCTCAAAAAATTATAGATGCCTTTTTGAGGAAAGAAGCAGAAGAAAGTAAGGGGGTAAGTATGAGAGGGGAGAAAGTTTACATTAAATTAGAGATAAAACAACATAAACTGTATTTATAAATTTAGAAGAATATGCTTTCCTAGGCATTTATTCTGTTGTCTGGGGGGAAACAGATGATTATGTAAATAGAACAAAGCTGTTCTCCTAACTAGAGATTCATTAAAAAATGCACATGTCCATAATCACTGGCATGATTTATTACTGCATAAAGTATCACTTCAGCTGTTAACTGCAGAGTGGTTCTCAGGCATCACAAATAAACCGAGCAATAAAAATCTGAAACATATTTTTTTACTTGATAACGATACCATAGTGTTGTCTCTTCACAAGTGGGAGAGCAAAATTGATATGAGAACAAATTCTATGGACACCAGCGGATTATCAATGGCTACCAGGAAGGGTTGTTGTCGATACTTATCTACCAGTGTCAATGCCTGTCGATATTGATACCTATTGGTAGATATGGAAGTGGATAAGAATTAATGGCTGTTGAGATTGAGAGGTGTCAGTGCCTTTTGACAGTGATTGATATTGATAGATATTGATACCTACTGATGTCAATTCCTATTTGTAGGTATGGAAATTGACAGGCATTTATAGAGATTGAGATGGCACCAGTGGAAGGGTTGGGTACAGCCCCGTATAGACCAGGGAATCCAAGGGCACGCCAAAGGAGATGCGTAGCTGTGGCCTGCTTGTTCCCAGGACAACTCTGTCTTCAACGCTGCTCGTGGGGCCAAGCTCAGGGCCACCCCTGTCACTAGTGCTGGCGCTAGGGTTAGGATGCCCAGAAAGCCCACGGCAACAGTCGGAGCTGGGCTGCAAAGGGCAAGCCCAGGGAAACACAGGGCTGGGGTGTGTTAAGAAAAGCGTCTCCAGCAGGTCGAGGGAGGGGATCCTGCCCCTCTACTCAGCCCTGGTGAGGCCGCATCTGGAGTATTGTGTCCAGTTCTGGGCTCCACAGGACAAGAGGGATGTGGAGCTGCTGGAGAGAGTCCAGCGCAGGGCCACAAGGATGATCAGGGGCCTGGAACATCTGCCCTATGAGGAGAGGCTGAGGGAGCTGGGCCTGTTCAGCTGGAGAAGAGAAGGCTGAGAGGGGACCTGAGCAGTGTCTAGAAGTACCTCAAGGGAGGCAGTGAGGAGGATGGGGCGGCCTCTTTTCACTGGTGGCCACCGACAGAACGAGAGGAAATGGCCACAAACTGAAACACCAAAAGTTCCACAGGAACTTAAGGAAAAATTTCTTCCCAGTGAGGGTGCCAGAGCACTGGAACAGGCTGCCCAGAGAGGTTGTGGAGGCTCCTTCTCTGGAGATCTTCAAACCCGCTTGGACGCAGTCCTGTGCCACGTGCTCTAGGTGACCCTGCGTATGCAGGGGGGGTGGACTAGATGATCTCTAGAGGGCCCTTCCAGCCCTCAGCATTCTGTGATTCTATGATTCTATGGCTGCAGCCACCTTGCTCTTGGGACAGCTTTGTCTTTAACACTGCTCACGGGTCCATGTTTAGGGCCCCCGTCGCATACATTGTAGGGTTAGTGTTACCTTTAGGGTTAGGATCCTCATTAAAAAAAAAAAAAAAGAAAAAAAAAATCCTGGGAGCAAGCTGGCTGCAGCCCCATATTTCCTTTTGCATGCCCTCTGCAGTCCCACTTTCCCTGGTGCTGTAGTCTTAGAATCCCAATCCTCACCCTAAATATTGGTGTAATTAGAGTGTTAACTGAGTTTGACCCCATTAGGCCCCCACCAATCTTAAATGTTTTTTTGGGAGGAAGCTCTTTGCAGCTGTTTTTCCTTCAGCATGCTCTTTCAATCTCACTCACCGTCTATTTATCCCTCCTCTAACCCTAATCATAGCCCTAGCCTCTCTTCAGATGCACAACTGGGCCTACTAGGAGAGGCTTAAAGTATTTGTTTTTACTTGCCTATCTGTCTTGGTAGGCACATATAGGTTGTAATCTGCTGTCAAAGTCAAGAGGTATCTATTTTGATTCACAGCGATCATTATCTATAGATATCCTTCCCGTCGTGTATACATTAAATTTATTTTCATTCAACCATTTTATATTAAAATTGCTCACTGTTGATCACCATGCGGGCATACTGATATCAGAATTCTGAGAGCTGAATTTGTAGGAAATCAAATTTTAGTATTAAAACTTTACTGCATAGATTCTGCTATTCACATTTTTAAAGCATGTTGTGAGATTTGGAGCTATATTAGTTTTTTACTCATAGACTGTGTCCTTAACCTTGGAACTTTAGTCCTTGTTGAGTCTAAAAATAAGCACAAATATAACATCTTTGTATAATTCTATCATCTGTGGTTTTTAATCATAGAAATGTATGTCCAGACATACTTCACCTGCTCTTTTACTATTTTTTGTCTTCAACTTTGTCTTCTACTATTTTTTGTCTTTTTGTCTTTTGTCTTGTTCAGGACACAAGAGACACGTAGTCCTGCCAGTTCTCTACATTGACCTCAGGAATAATGTTTGTTCTACCTTAATAAGGACTCACCTTTTTCTCATTTAACCCTAAAGTGTTTCAGCTCTTCAGCCCCGCTGTGTTTCTCATCAATTTTTGATGGAAAAACAGCCATGGGCCATGGACCATTTCAGGACCCATCTCTTCATCAGTCTTCCACTATCACTGCTTTTCTTGGATACTTGACTGCTGAGCCACACGTGGTGCCCTTTTAAATCACATGTCCTGATACATAGGAAGGACAGTCGTGAGCCACAGAAAGGAAAAATCACTAGGATTGGTCAGTACATGATCTTTATTTCCCATTATGTCTTTAACTTAAAAACACTTTTTGAGCTTTGTATTAGGCCCACATTGGTTAGACTGAGGTTGAGGACTGTCTTTTTAGGCACAGAACACTTTTATGTTTCCTCTTTTGTTGCTCACGTTGATTTTTTTGTGAGTGAAATATAGGCAAATCAAAATCAAAGAAGGAAGGCAATGACAGATTATGACCTGCAGAACAGGTGTAAAATGCCAAATTTTGTTAACATTACTTACATTTCTAATATTACTTAAAAGTCTCTAGAAAGATTGCTTTTTAAAGTTAATTTTACAGGCAGCTATTCTGCCTAATTAATTTCCATTTATTCAGTAGCCAAAATGCCAGGCTATTTGGCTGGATAGATGCTAGTAAACATGACAGCACACTGTTTACGCTTTAATTATCAAACTCTTGGTATCTATAGCAACAGAAGGACATGCATTACATAAAAATAAGAAGTTGCACATTTATTCCAAAGCTAAAATATATCTAATTAAGATGTAAGCTCCCAAACATTGGACTAAATCAAATCAAAGTTTCAGCAATGGGGGTACAGATTATATTTGTATGGAATGTCACCCTTAAGTGTTTGGTTTCTTTTCCCATAAGTATCTTTCTAGCTTTAAATCAAAAGGCAGGATTATACCTTAGAAAATTTAAAAAATTCTCCCATTGATTCGACGGTGCAAGAATTTCCTATATTTGGCAATTTGTGAGTTAGTTCCTAATTCTCTCTCCTATGGGTGAAGGAGATCTCAGTGAAAACCTCCTATTGAAAGTCGTACTATTGTATGACCTATTCTATGTTTAGTGATTCTAAGATCAAAGTGTTAACTGTTATTTTGTAAAATCGAATAGCCTTTACTCAGCCTAGAAAACCTGACAAGCAATTCAATTATCAAAGCAGAAAAATCAGCTGTACATTGCACAGCTTTCCTGGAGAAAACTTCGTTGGCTGCCACCTCATGTCCAAGCTTGCGTGCATGCGAACAAGGACAGCAGGGGTTTGTAGTGAAGCATTTCCCTTTTATAGCAAGAACTTCAGATAATCACTGCTGATGAATTTGCATGGAAAAGAAAACATTAATAAAGCACTAAAGAGAAATAAAAGTAATAAAGAGTAGTAAGTTTACTGGCCAAAAGCAACACCTTAAAAGGCATCCAAAAGCCAACTGGAAGTGAAACTGTAGGCAGTATGCAGAATATTTTTGTTATTATGCAAAAGGAGAGGCCTTTTTCACACTTGGTGAAGTCAGTGGCCAAGATCTAATGCTATAGGCTCCATAAGAAGATTTTAAAAAAAAAACATGTTGAGAGGAGGAAAAGTGTCCCTTAAGCAACAGAGAATAGAGATGAAAAAGAACAGCTGCACTTTCTTGACTACATGGAAATGTTATCTTACTGTGGGCTACTGAGATAGGTCCTAATTCAATAAGTTACTCTGTGAATTAAAGCTTGGCCCTTTCAAGTTTGGAATTGACTTAGACACAAAATCTCACTCAGTAGTTTTACAAGCGCTCCCTTAAAAAAAAAGAAAAAGAAAAAAAAAAAAAAGAGAGAGAATTAGAGGTCTGGAGTCTTGGATACCTGGGTAATGATATTCCTGCTCCAAAACATTTCATTTCCCTGCTAGCTGCCAGTCTCTTCTGGGGTCCCTTCTAAATGGTGATGTTATCCAGGCTTAGCTGGGCTGAGTCCTGAGCATCAGCTTCCAGCCCAGGCGCAGCCTTGCCTGGGTCTTGTTGAGCTCTTGTTGAGTCCACCCCATCCTTTCCATTGAGTTATAAAACTGTGTCAGCCACGTATTCCCACAGCCCGCCAGAAAGATCTGAAAGGAAAAGTAGCAAAAGTCGGGATTGTTTAGAAGGCTGAAGTGTCCAGAAAATGATTTTCTTTCAGAGATTCCCTTCAAAATATAGAGGTCCCAGACAGGAAGAGGCAAACCGAAAATAGTTCACAGTCGATTTCTTCTCATGGGAACAGTTTTAGTGGGAATCGTTAGGGGAATTAACCTAATCCATTCTCCTAATGAACTGAAGATTGTAATCAATGTATTCTTTTCTAAGTGCTAGAGCTTTTAAGTCTACCAGTTTGAATTAAAAAGGGAAGGTGCTTATGCTTTTGTTCATAATCTCCACACATTCTTTCTGGGACCAATGTGGCACGATGGCCATGCTATTTTGCACTGGTTAATGGCATGTTACTTTTTGATGTGCTGAGTATCTTTGCATCATATGTAACTGGACAAATCTCTGGTTAATGATCTGCCATTTCCATAAATATTTCATTAAAAATCCTTTATTAGAGTTATATTCTTGCTCAGTTTGGTTGTTGCTTACACTATAATTTCCCCTCCCTGCTTATCCTATAAATGATAGAATCTGTCCTATAATGGTTTTTACTGGCATAAAGTGAGAAATTAAAAATTGGATTTACATCCCTCTTGCATAATCAGCTCTCTGGTTATCCTTTTATAAAATTAATATTTTTGATACCACTAATCTCTATTAAATTTCAAAATTCTTCTTCATTAATTGAGCACAGCTTCAATCTTTTTTTTTCTTGTTTTGTTTTTGCTGCTTTTGAGGTTGATGTCTCTAAGATTAAAAGAAACTTGGAAAAAATAAGCTTTAAAAGAGCTTTGATCTCCTAAGGTGAAGCATATTTTTGGGCAAGACTTTTTCCTCTGAGGCGTGTTAGCGGTTGAATTGATCTGGAGGGAAAAGAAAAAAGAAAAACAGGCGAGTGAGAAAATGAAGTGGAAGGAAATGTGGGAACTTATAATGGAAATTAGACTTCTGGTAGTATTCAGGATGAATTAACAGCCTTTTAAAACATATAAGGAATTCAGGAAGATTCCCTTGTTCTCAATTCTCTGAAGAAAGGTTGCCAATTTCCTGAGCAGTAGAATAAGAATTTGGCATGACAAAGCTTTTTCTTCGCTTTGATGTAAGAAAATACTCTAAAATGAGTCACTCCTAAGATCACAAACTAACCAACAATTCAGAGAAATGGAAGAAAACATACGCTGGATACTCATCCAAACAAATTCCTGATTTTTTAGAGACGAGTTAAATTCTTCAAATGTTTGTTTATAGTCTAGCGACACATAGCAACCTTAACCTAACAATAAGACATTTCCTTCTAGGCATTGTGCACTTGCATACTAGGATTAGCTTCTGTTCCAAAGAGTTTACTATGAAAATTTAGAAGAAGATCAAAGGGTAGAGTTAGACAAAAGAGCTCAGTGGTAACCTGACAGAGGCAGTAAACTGTCAAGGTTAGTATAAGGAGCAGCGTTTTTCACAACAATCTTTTTAGAAGCCATTATAAACTACTGTATTTGTAATTCAGCAAGAAAAAAAATGAGAAAGGATTTGAAAACAGTTGTTGCTTCATGAGTTTTTTTTAATGTATTTATTATTGCTGTTGTTGTTTTTTTTTTCCTTAGGGAACTTCCTGTGCATGACAGATATCAATTTTTTGCTTGCTTACTAGAAGATAAAGTCTTGGAATTATGTTTATCACATATCACAGCTTTGCTTTTAATGTTGATGATAATTAATTACATAGGTTCAAAAGGAGTTAGATATATGACTGTCCTTTGTGCCTTTGAAAATCTCACCTTCTATAAATGGTTTAATGAATACCAATTAATTTTGTTAGAGATATTGAAATAAATTTGCATTAGCAGGAAGGGACTGTTAGTTTTTTATTTCTTTTCTCTGCTTTATGAGAAGTTAAAATCATATTTTTCTATCACAGAATGACAGACTGTTTGATGTGAGAAGGGACGTTTCGAGATCACCTGGTCCAAAACCCCACTATCATTGCCTCGAGGAGGATGACCTACAGTCCAGACCCATGTGCAGATGGCTCTTAAACATCTCCATGGATGCAGACTCCACAACCTCTCTGAACAACCTACTCCAGGGCTCAGCCACCCTCACAGTGGAGAAGTTTTCTCATATATTCAGATGGAAATGACTGTGCCCGTTGCATCTCATCCTGTCACTGCTGACCACTGAAAAGACTGTGTCTCTGTTTTTTTTACGTCCTCCCTCCAACTACTATACACATTGATATGATCCCCCTGAAGCCTTCTTTTCTGCAGTCTAAATGGTCCAGGCTCCTGCAACCTTTCCTCAAAGGAGGGCTGCTCCAGTCCCTTCATCATCTTAGTACGTCTTTGCTGAACTTGCTCAAGCAGCTCCATTTCTCTCCTGTGCTGTGAGGTCCAGAACGGGACATCGTACTCCAGGTGCAACTTCAGCATGTCTCGGTAGAGGGGGAGGATCACCTCCCTCACCCTGCTAGCAACACTCTTCCTAATTCACTCCAGGATCCCACTGACCTTTTTGGCCATAAGGGCACATTGATGGCGTATGCTCAACTTGTTGTCCACCAGGTCTCCCAGGTTCTTCTCTGCAGAGCTGCTCTCCAGATGGCCAATCTCACCTGTCCTGATGCCTGGGGTTAGTCCTCCCTGGGTGCAGGACCCTGCGTTTGCATCTGTTGAACTTTATGAGGTTCCTCTGTGCCCAGCTCTCCAGCCTGTTGCAGTCCCTCTGAATGGCAGGATAGCCTTCTCGCACATCAGTCACTCTGCCTGGTTTTGGGTCATGAATAGACTTGTTGAAGGTGCACTCTGTCTTTTCATACAGGACATTGATGAATGAACTGAACATAACTGGACTCGATATTGACCCCTAGGGGACACCACAGGCTCCAACTAGACTTTGTGCTGCCGATCACAACCCTCTGACCTCTTCCATTCGGACAGTTCTCAGGCCACCTCACTGTACCTCCATCTAGTCCATGCTTTCTGAGCTTCCTGTGGTGATGTTGTGGCAGAGAGCGTTGAAAGGCTTCCTGAACACAAAGGAGACCCCGTCCATCTCTCTCCCTACATCGAGCAAGTCAGTTATTTCACTGTAGAAGGCTATCATGATTTCCGCTGTGTGAATCCATTCTGACTACTACCCCTCACCTTCTTCAGAGAAGAGTATGTTTAGAGTGGATAAAGAGAATTTTGTTCACTGTAGAAGGCTATCATGATTTCCCCTATGTGAATCCATTCCGACTACTACTGATCACCTTCTTCAGAGACGGGTATGCTTAGAGTGGATAAATAGAATTTTGATTATTTTTTTTTTTTTAGTTCTGTAGTAAATAATGGAATACTTTCATTCTATGGCTCAAGGTAAAATTAGTGGAGTTTTCTTTTCCTTTTTTTGTTTTGTTTTTCTCATAACTTGGACCTGGGAAATTAATGCAACCTCAATGTGTCTGAGTCCATCTCTCTCCCTACATCGAGCAAGTCAGTTATTTCACTGTAGAAGGCTATCATGATTTCCGCTGTGTGAATCCATTCTGACTACTACCCCTCACCTTCTTCAGAGAAGAGTATGTTTAGAGTGGATAAAGAGAATTTTGATTTTTTTTTTTTTAGTTCTGTAGTAAGTAATGGAATACTTTCATTCTATAGCTCAAGGTAAAATTAGTGGAGTTTTCTTTTGCTTTGCTTTGTTTTGTTTTTCCCATAACTTAGACCTGGGAAGTTAATGCAACCTCAATGTGTCTGGCAATAAAAGGAGAATCTAGACATGGATTCATTTAGAGCTGATAACAAACTTTTTTAGGCTTTCTGTCATTGACACTTGCTAGGGCAGAATAGCTCCTGTTCCTTTCATATGGCACAGTCCATAAAGTTTCACAGGCCTCTTAAATTAAACTGGGACAATGTCTCAGGCTGACCCATTCCAGTGATTCTTAATATTGCATTTATTGGAAGAATAATGGCAATAGAAGGAGAAGATCTGGACAATTTCCAGAAAGAAAAAAAATAGTCTAAGTGAAGCAAATCAATATACAAATAATATTACCAGTCTTTGTGGCTGCAGACTCAAAAAATGTGCAGTCAGAAATCTGAAAGACTAGAAATCTAAAAAGTCCCCTTCTCAAAGCTGTAATTTGTTAAAATTATGTGTCTCAAGAGCTTGATTCTTGACTCTCAAAGGCCTGGAGATGATGTTACTGCAGTAGTTATCAATCTCAAAGCCCATCAAATGTCCTTTGGAAGGCACAGGGATAAGGTGACAGTGACTGACTAAGACTGTCATCTCCTCTTACTGCATGGACACAGAAGAAGTCTTCGCTTTTGTTCAGAGGAACTGTAATTGGAAGGGCTGGAGCTGATGCATGTTACCTGATGCATGTTACTCTGGCTCCTTCTTTCCAAAGAGGAGAGGGGGTCTCAGGAAACTACTTGCTGCTGAGTAAAGCTTTATGGCAGCCAAGTGTTAGTTGG
>NW_010583053.1:10366-25750 GCF_000705375.1 Tinamus guttatus | reverse complement strand
GAGGCTCCTGCTCTGGAGATCTCCAAACCCGCCTGGATGGACCCTGTGCCCCTGCTCTGGGTGTCCCTGCTGGAGCAGGGCTGGACTGGGGGATCCCTAGAGCTCCCTGCCAACCTCAACCGTTCTGGGATCCTTTGTGATTCTATGAAATCTGATCTGCACGTGTGATCTTTGCTGACGCTGGCCTTATCTGAGAATGAACCACTTATCAGATATTATTAGTTATCTTTGTAGCTAATTAAACATATTTCTCTCTCCCTTAATCCCAAGAAAGGCATAATTTAAAAATGAATCCAGGAAATATATTGTAGAAATATTATTTGACTGACAATTGGCAATTTAATTTTGTAGCAACCAGCAGAGAGCAGTGCCACTTAGCAGTCCAGATATGATTGTATTACTATCCTGGAAGTTTTTTCTGCATAAACTTAGAAAAAAATCTAGCTAAGTCATTTGTAATTTATAAGAGTTATGATCATATGCCTGTTACAAATTTATGGTTGTTTACCTTGGAAATTAAGCAGGTGCAACTGGAAGCATTTTGGATTGTCTGAACAAATTTGTTCAAGGTGAGACCCAGCAGGTTTGATCTTTGCAGGATATTCTATACTGTACTTAAATCTGGAGTAACTTCATGGCACGTGGTGTACATGGCCATAAATAACAGGTTGCCAAATTAATCTGACTGAGCAGATTAAGTACACTATATGTACTTAAGAAAAAAATGCAGGTTGTGTTATTAATCATGTCTGCCACCTGAATGTTCACATTGAGTGGCTGCAGCTTTCAGGCCTGTGCTGTGAACATACCCGCGTCCAGTGATGGCTCATTCTGTTCCTTGTCCTTCTGATAGTTTGCCATGGTAATCTGTGGCATGCCATGAATACGCTTCCAGAGGAATGACAAGTTATAGATTTTAAAAGTGGCATCCCCACTGTAAAAGAGTAAGACCCTATTAAAGTGGTGGCTGGACTATAACACACGCATTTTACTGGGTTAGCTAGTACAGACTTCAGCTGCTGTGAGCTCAAGCCGTAAGTTCTTTTTCTGTACCTGGCTGTAAGTTAACTTCCCAGGAAGCACATACTCTTACAGCTGATGCTCAAAGGCAATAAAGTAACATTATGGAATATCTACTGTTACTAATGGATGCAGAATTAGGGTCTTGGGGACTACCTAAATGTACAAAAAGGACTTTTGTATGAATTAATGTCAAAGCTGTACTGTTTGCTCCCATATCATGCAGTTAACCCTAAATACCTAATATCTTATTAACCATTAACATTTCTGAGGAATTGAAAGGTTTCTTCAAGGAGATGCATGTTTCCATGCAATAACAGCAGTCTTTTTAAAAATCTTTTCTAATCCTTTTTAATTCATGTACAGAGTTCGATAATATAGATTGGAATTATGAAACAAATCTGCTTCTAATGAAACATCTTCTGGCAGGTATATGCCATAAAAGGTCCTAATACATCATTCTCATAAAATCCAAGTTGCATGTTGTTACCCCTGGACAAATGAGGTATTTCTCCGTAAATGATTCATTAAACCGATCAGTGGCACTGACCTGGAAATAGTTAAAAAAAAGTTACTATGCAGTACTTCAAAGGGAAGCACCTACCATTTGGATTAGATGCCTGCTGCCTGATAGTGTGTGATCTTAAGTGCACCTAGAGAGATCAAAGCTCTGAACAGAGAAACTGTTAAATCATTTGCCATGTTTTGTGAATTGACTGGCTTATGTAAAGCTGTGCAACCTTCTTTGTTATCTTAAGCGATCTCTGTAGCATAGCTGGTAATGTTTTATTTTTCTGATAATTGCTGCATATAATATAGCTCTGCACGGGACTATGAAACGACACGGTGGTCCGGGGAGAGCGTAAGCCAAGGTCAGTTGTAGTCACCCTCCTGCAGCTGTAAACCTTTCAGGAATTGAATGGATCGAGGACGTTGATGAGGCATAAAGTTGTAAGAAAAAAGCAATCCGATTCAGGATATAGACTCTTGCTACCATCTTAGCAGTGAAGTTTGAGCTGTGTTGTGCAGCCTGACCTGAGTGTTAGACTGAACTCCACTCCGTGTTCCAACCAAGTGGGCCTAAAGATCTTTCAGACACCCTTTTCATGCATTCATAATGTCAAGTAAACATAGACCAAAAGTAATTTGTCTTCTCCACTCATCTTCTTTAACCATAGTTCTGAGTTTTGTTGATCCTCCTTTGCTATAAAATAAAATTCTCATGGAGAATATTAACCTAGTCGCATCCAAAGATCTGTAATGTGCCAGTTTCTTTGGTGAGCTGGTCAGAGAGATTTCTGTAACGTCTGTAACACAGCAGCTGCTGCTGTTCTGCAGAAGTTGGTGGTTAGTCACAGAACATAAAGGTTTCCTATTTGTCTACCTACGTAGTCAATTACATATTGTCCAAAACGTAAGCCATTTTAACCTTCTGAACACCTTCTAAGGATAATTTCTTAAATGTTAGTGTGCAGAGATGTATTTTTAAAAATTGCCTTGATGGAGTAAACAATTTATTAACTGTGTTGGTGGAAATGGTTTTGTGTGAGTGTATCTTACACTATTTAATTTTTTTTAGTTGTTTCACTTACCTATATTTTGAATTCTCTGAAATCTTTTGAACTGGATTTAATGAACTGTGTAAGAATCTTGTAATATGCAAAACATGAAATAAATCAATAATGAAATATTTGCCAGCTTCTTGTAGTGAGAAGACTATCAGGCTAGTGAGAAGAGGGAACAAGGAGTATTTTTAATGGCTATTCTAGCTCAGTCGTTACTCAATGAAATTCCCAGCACAAAGAAACCCTTCTAGCAAACATATTCTCTAGGAACTACCACAGAAGGGCAATAGAATCAGAGGCTGTTCAAAAGTGTAGCCAAAGAGTAAACTGCAAGTTGATTCCCATCTGCCTCAGGCTCCTTGACAGACCATATGAGGACACCATCTCCTCCTTATTCAATTTTTATATGGTAGCATGTGTTGACAAGTAATCAGGAAAGTAGAAAATTATTTTGACACTGATGGACATTAAGATGGGAAGCTTTTAGATAGTTTGCTAATTTAACTTGTAAGGAAATTTTGAGGCTTGTCTTCTCTTGAATTAGTGTATGAGATAGCAATTGATTTTCTGAAGGACACCTTTGATACCACAAAAATTTAACTGTAGAATATCTCGTACATGTACCAGACAATTTTAAGTCCAGACATTCCAAAGATGAGTAGCTTCACTCAGTATTTTTCCCTTGTTACTCGGATTAAAATAATAAAATAATCAGAATTCCTGAGACTTTTAAATAATTTTTTCTATGCCTTTTTTTTTTTTGGTCTTGCTCTACTTGTTCATAATCTGCTGAAAATTCCTTTCTGGTTTTAGGATTTTTCATACTTAAAAGAGATGCAGGGGGGTTATCTTTAAAATAGAAGAATTGACTAGGTCAACTATATAGAAAATGAACATAAAATATACTTCAGTGTAGAGTAAGTCTTCTGAAATGGGTTAGGATACTGAACCACAGAAGTGGTCCTCACTGGTAGGTGTGAGAAGTGTGTCAAATAATTTGTATATTATTTGTATTCACATAATCTGAATCGTCTCTGCATGGTACTTAGCTACATTATTTTCCCCCTCTGCAACAGCTGTTGTCCAACTGCACTGAAAACTGCGCTGTGAGTGCAGTCTGAAATTTAGATATCTATACTGAAGTAATTGCCTGTGTTCCTTATCTAATCAAAGAAATGATGTATACTCTTCCAGAAGTCAGTTCATCTGATCTGATTGAGGAACTGAGATGAGTGATTTGGACTGGACATACTCACCATTGAGCCACTGAGTGAAGGGAAGCAAATTCCTCTTTTAGCTGTACGATGGATGGAGGACACAAGGCCTGAGCCCTTGGTGTCATTGGGTTCGGTGGGAGCTGAAGTTCTCCCCACTTACACCAGCACCCTGACTTGTGCTCCGGGTGTCTCCCCTGCCATACAGCAACATAATTCCACAGTTTGCAGAAATATCACACGCTTGGTAGGGATTTACATTCCTAAAGAGCAGTGATACTTCTATGTAATCTTACTTTTTTTTTTAATAAACAAAACAAAACTCTTTGGAGGTTTAGTACAAAGTACTTCATCATGCGCAGGTAATAATAATGTATTATAAAAGAATGGCAAATATCAGTGAGCAGTATAAGGATGAATTCTGCCAACCCGAGTCGCTTAACCGAGGAGCCGACTCTGTCCATCGTGTGCAGGTGTGGTACAAGAACACGCACACGTCTCTAGCAACCCAGGGGGAGCATTACACATCTAAAAATGTGATTGACTCCCTTCTGGTGATTCTATGATGATGATGTGATTCCAGTTGAAAAATTCTATGTATTTATGTTCAGAAAACTGTAGGCACAAAATGCAGGTTCTTGAACTCTTCCCCACAACTGGATTCAGTGACTGCTACCCTGCAGATAACTGCATGTTACCACCGTTTGCCTTCTAACAATATTTTCTCTTCCTAAATTATGATTCATGCAAAAAGCTGTTAATCTTTGGCCAAAAATAGGCACAGAAGCTACAGAGAAAGACGTGACCCACAACTTACATAGTAGGGATGCAGAATTCCTGGAGTAGCTGAGCTCTTCTGTGGATATAGGTATGGTTATTTATTTCTCAATGTACTTTCGATTATGGCAATGTGAACATGATTCACTTTGAAATTTGATGCTGTAATTGAACCCAAAGAAAGACTCATACATGCCTACCTATCTTGTTTTGAACAGCACAAAATCTTGAACACTAATATTTTAGAGGGGCTCTTCACTTATGAATCAGTTTGCTTAAAGGCCTGAGCTGAATTCTTAAGATGACACAAATCCACCTAACAGAAAAAAACTTCTGTTGAACTTGATAGATGTGAGAAATGTAGCAGAGCAGGTTTAGATTTTTTAAAAAGCATTTATGCAGTAAATCACACCAAACTGTCAAATAAATATTCACTGCAGGGTGGTGGGCTTTGTTTATATTGGTTGATGCCTTATCTACCTAGTGAGAAACAGACTGAAATATCAAAAACTTCCCGATCCGGTCTTCTGTAGTGGGAAACAGCAGAACACTGCTAGCAATGGGGAAAACTGTGATTTAAAATGGGAAACATTTTTTGATTTGGAATTTTGATCTAATACAAGTCAGCGTTCTTTAAAATAACTTAACTTTTGCTGTATTGTATAACTCTCCTATCTAAATCTACTCATATCCTTATGATAATGATTAAAATATTTCTAGCTATTAAACCATCAGCCTAGATGGTTTATCTAAGTGCTATAAGAAGTGAAATGCTGCAATTCATTTTGACAGTTCATTTTGTCAATATATCACTTTTAAAATTGAAAAGTCAGGATTGCTTCCTTCTTGGTATATGGATAAACTGATTTAACTGGCCATAGCCATCTACTTATTGTGTCCACAGCACACAACATAAATTCAGAAGAGCTTGCACTTATGCACATCATTATTTAATATTTCACATTAACTCAATCTGCTGGAAACAGTCATATTTACTATGAAAACTGGTATTTAATGGCATGCATGAGTATTTCAATATACCATTTGTTAAATTGCTTTGTCTCATGGTACAATTAATTCCCCAGTTTATGGAAGGTTCACCCAATCTGTGATACGAGGGTAAGCAGAATTGCTGGCATCCACATTGCTGGCATGGTTTGTTGGTGGAACCGCTCACCTCAGATTTCAAATGGAACGACTTCTCCTGCAGACCGCTCCACCCACCATGTTCTTGGGTGTATCTTTCCCATTCCTGGTTAGCCTCATGATGCTTGACGAGGGTGAGAGCTAACTGTCCGTAGGTGTGCATACTGTGCAAGGTGCCCCTGGTCTTGGGAGATTGGGTTTGTTCTTCTGAAAGTGCCTGAAAACTAAGAGCTCAAGGAAAAGGAGAGGTTCCTGGAGGAAGCCTGCCCATGGGGCATGCTACAGAGCAGCAGCCCATCCAATGTGACTGAGAAAAAAAGGCTTGTGTGGGGAGAGCTCTGAGCTGAAAATGTGGGGTATGGCCCCCGCAATGTTATCAGCTGTTACAAGAGCCATGTTACAAGAGCAGGACGTTAAAAGACTCAAGTGGTGGCGCTGAGGAATGGGGCTCCATGCTCGCTGGTGCAAGTGGGCTGCGTAACCAGGTGGGTTATTTCAGGGTGTATGAGAAGAGCAGCAAGGAGCCCCGATGTGAGCGGGTGGCAGGAGCTGGCGCCGTTGGAGCGACGTTCTGCAGGGGAGGCTGGAGCTGGCACCATCCTGGTAGCGATTCCCAAAACGCTGCCAGCTCTGTGCTTGGGAGCAGCGAAGGCGAGCGTGGTTCTGGAGTGCTGCTGTGCAAATGAGACTGTGGTGTGGGAAAGGAACAGAGCTCAGAGTAATAGCAACGGGGAAATATTTGAGATGATGGAACACATAAAGGAAGGATGGGCAGTATTTTAACCAAGACAGATCCAGGCTGCTGACACTGAAAACTGGAAAGGCCAATGAGGATTATTTAGACTAGAAACTGGGAAAATGTTAACAAACATGGAGAAACCCTTCATTCAAACTGATTCAACTTTGGAGGGGATGAGGGGGCTGGAAAATGTCCCGTATACCTCTATTTGTTTATTTGTATTTCTCTACTGGACCTTCCAGAAATGAAGAAGGCAATCGGTTTGTCTGAAATGGAAGATAATTAACCTGGCAAAGCTAGAGGAAGAGCAAAATTTGCAAATGCTTGTTTTTACACCAAGGCTAGAAAACAGAAAAATAGGGGCACTTAGAATGTTTGGTATCAAATAATAACCCTTAGGTAAGAGGCACTTCAAAGACATGGTGAAAGGAGGATAATTAATGGGATGTAATGTTGCCAAGCTACCAGCTTTGTAAGGATGATGGAATGAGGTGTGCAGGTGGGGGCATTGTACGTGAAGGAGAATAGAAAATGTAACAGAATGAAAATATTGGGGAAGGAGCACTAAGAGTCCTTGTGGGTGGAAATGCCACGCTCTAAAAAAATAAAATACTTGGATGGTGTTAGGTACTCCCTGCTGAGGGAGACATTAGCGATTAGGTAACGTTGAGAGTGACTAGAGAAGCTGCAGGTTTAAGGTAGGATGCAATAGTGCGAGATTTTCACTACCCTCATGCAGGCTAGATCACGGCTGCCTCAAGGCACACAGGAGATTTTGTATGCAATAAATGGCTGTCTCCTAAAACCACTAATCTGAGAACGTTCATGAAAAGATGCCACTCAGGATTTGGTCCTGGGTAGTGAAGAGGATCTAATTCAGAAATTCTTAGTTGGAGAGCACTCTGTATCACTAATCACAATCAAATTAGACTTAGTGTTTCAGTGGAACAGAGCAAATCAAATAAATCTAGCATACATGCATTTGATTTCAGGTGACGGGATTGAATAAAAATGAGGCAATTGGAAAAAAAAAAAGAATATTCCATAAAGTGAGAAACCCGGAAGCAGCCTTTGAGGCTCTTTGAAGATTTGAAGATACTGCATTAAACACCCAGGTAAAGTGCTCAGAAAAAGGAATGGTCGAGTAACCTTATGTAGCTCAACAGAAAAGAAAAGGAGGCCAGTATATGGAAAGGATTGACTTTAAAAAAGAAAAGGCAGCCTAAATGAGGAGAACAGTAAAGTCATTGGAGATAAAGTGTGTACAGGAGATTATAGAAGACATAAATGAATACTCAATATATTGATTGAAAAATATTTTTAATAAAAAGGCTTATTAGCACTCTATAGGTAGGTAGTCAGCTAGGAAAGTAGCTGGACTACTCGATGACAAAGGTGTTGAAGTGGGATTTGAGGATAAACGACGTAGCATAAAAATTCAAGATTTTTTAAAATATATTTTGTATGGCTTCACAAAGCAGTTTGGTTTATGAAAATCCATGCAACTCAGGCAGAATAAGGCAATTGTGTTTCAAAAAATGGTTTTGAAATTCATGAATTTTAAAAGAAAGAAAATTTATTGGAGCTTTCTAACATATATAAAAAGTAAGTGATGCAACAAGTTCCAGAATAGTAAGGTCTGGAGCTAGAGCTGTGCTCACGGGTCAGAGATGTTAGTAATTAAGCATTTCCAAAATGCAAAAGGAAGCAAGCCAAAAGACTGAAAAACACGCAAGGACAAATAAATCTTTAGATCATATCACAGATTTGCTGAGGAGATACATTCCATTTCTTAAACTCATGAACAATTGTCATCAAAATAGCTAACCAGTCTTCTGAGGGGGACAAAATTATAAACGTGGATGGAGAAAGCACAGGAAACGCATTCAAAAGCCATCATTTACTTGTTGCCTGGATACACTGTGAATCATCAGCAAACTTGGAGGCAGCTTACAAGGCGTCGTACACTGCAAAGCACTTGTTCTTTATTCATTTCAATAACTTATATAAGGCGTCATCTTTAAATTCCTTTTCTAGTATAGTTATTTAAAGAGCTGCAGCTGCAAATAAGATGCGACTGTCATAAGGAAGTTCCTTTCAGCTTGGTTTTAAAAATTGAATAGCTGCAGAATGTATGCAGTTTGCACGGCTCTGCTGTTCATTTCCTCTATGTAATTCAGGTTTATGAGAATAATACACTTAGTTTGTAATGTAAATGAAGTTATTATTCTCCCCCAAAATGCGGTCGCTACTATTAAGTAAGAAGTGTATTAAAAACTCATAAAAAAGAGCATATGTAGCGTATGTAAATAACCAACAAATATTTCAACCAGTAATATCACTAGAGAGAAGTGATTTCACACAAATTAACTGTCTATACTACAAAACTTTTCTATAAGTAAGGAATGATGGGAGCTGTAGAGTATATACTAAAAATCATTTATGCAAATATGATTCCCATTAAATACCACCAAAAAACCCCCGATTTTTCCTTTAAGAAGATAGGGAGCAAGAGCAGTAGCAAGAGCTGTGTATATGCATGCTATCTTGAATTTCTGTCACTGCATAGCATTCAGACACTGCATTCATGCACACACCATTATGATTTTATAGGATAATCTCGAAATTTCGCAAGTTCTGAAAATATTTGTAAGTAAGTCTGTCAAGTCAGTCGTGCTTAACTCATTCAATACAAATAATGATCTCAAAAGCTAAAAGCACACAGTAATAGTGTCATCTTGACAGGTGATCAGAACAAAGTGTATACGTTCATAGAGTCTAAAAGGTAAAAGAAGTTTGATAGCTGCCGAAGGAAAAACAAAAAGAGCCACCACCAGTGTTAATGGCACATTGTGAGAGGTTCCCCAGCTCAAGTTATTGTACACAATTCAATTCAGCAGCCTGCATGTTCCTGGAGTAAAGCTCGAGCTGGAGTTCTCACTTGTCACTGCAGGTGCTTACATACACTATGTATGGTGTATAACTGTATGTGCTTCTTGAATAAGGGAAAGTGAAAAGTTTATTCTTCTCAGAATAGCTGCCAATATATAAATTTACCTTCACTTAACCACAGCTAAATTTATTTATATGTTAATTTAAAATACAAGTTCAAGGAAACATACTTTATAATGACAAACAAACGGTTGTGCCATAGAGTCGCAAATTCCTTAAAATACAAGTTCAAGGAAACATACTCTGTAATGACAAACGGTTGTGCCGTAGAGTCGCAAATTCTTTCTGCTTTGTTAATCATGTCATTCTTAGAATCAAAAAATGGAAATCAGAATACCATGTTGATAAATTACCATCCTCAAAAAGGAGCAGGAAGATGTTAAGGATGAAACCAGGGCAGGTTAAGGCGAGTCCACACCTCAGCATTGATGAATTATTTAATATCAGCTTCTTTTATGCTGCATTATGTCTTCCCGGGGTAATATCCTGCAGCAGTGAACTCTGTCCGGGCTCAACCTGTTCCACATCCTTTGCAGATGGCTTGCTGCTGTGGAGGATAATGGGAATAAACAAAACTGCCACCTCCTGCCAGTCGCAAGGGAAATTAGGAAAAAGCAGCAGAATTGCATTTTAAAGACTTTCATTGTGGTCTTTCAACTTGATGCAGACGGTAACGTTTTATCCCTGAAACAGTTTTATTTTAACATGATGCTAATTATGTCACATGAACAATCTCCTGAATCCTACAATGGCCTTAGAATGTGTTCAATGTTTTCATAATGTTATGGCATGAGAAAACTTTGATCGGGACAGGCTTCTTTCAAAAAGAGGGAATTTGAGAAGTAACGAAAATCAGTGTAGGTCAACAGGAGGTATTCACAGACAGGGAAGATCCCATAAGGAAGAAGCTAGAAACTGGAAATTATTGGTATGGCAGATTTAGCTTCTGTTTCACTTTTTTAAAAAAGAACATTTTTATATTCTTTTTAAGTCCTTTATCATTTTTGAAGTGTTTAAGTTGTTATATCTACAAGTTCTGTTTAAAAGAAACCAGGTGAACCAAATAAAAGGCAACAATACGCTTTCTCTTCATTCATTCACCATTACAAGTGTATGTGTCCCTGTTATATACTTTTGAGGCTCTGTTTTAGCTATTATTTAAAAGATAACATTTTTGGTTGATAGTGTATTGAAAATTGGTTACTCTGCCAAATCTGAAGTCCTTGACATTTTCTTCGAGACAGACGCAATTATTCCTTCTGTTAATTTTTTTTTCTTTTCATTTTTTTCCCTAGAATGGTCTTTTTTCTCTTTCTCTTCCCCCCTCTGTATTGGAGATGGAAATTTCTGTGGTCTGTAGAGCCATAAAAATCTCTTGTGGGAAGCAGAGGCCAGACCTTGGGAAAGAAGATGTTTCCCTGCCTAGGCTGAGTGATGAGGAGCAGGGATGCAGCTGCTCAGCCCGGTTCACAGGCAGCCCCCCGGAAACCTGTTGAAGCGGCTGCTCGGCCGGCCTTGTAGCCAACTGAACCGCAGACGTCCTCCAAACCAGCTTTGGAGGTCAAACACCTGGGAATGAGGAAGAAGAGGAGGAAGGCGGGACCCTCAAATGGAGGGCTGGGACCCCCGACCGGTGAGCGCACCTGCGCAACTCGAGTTTGTCCGCCCCCCGGGCTGCCTCCTGGGTCGGACTGACCCTACGTGCCAGGATGCACCGGGCACAGAGAGGACAGTGAGGAGCGAGCGGGGGAAGAAGAAACTCCTGACTCTGAGGCCTGCGCTGTCTCCGTGGGAGCCGGGCAGCAGCTCTCTGCTCTGCTCTGCAGCTCGAGAGGATGTTCGGGCCCAGATCGGCAGGTATCACCTCGTGAGTAGTTATCCATACTTGGCTTCTTTTATGTGCTTTCACCTGGATAAATGCTTGATGCAGTCACCTCATTCTGGCTGATTATTGCCAAATCCTGAGCCCATCTGGAACACCCTCCTTTTTTATTATTATTAGCTATTATTTTTGAAAGAAACGTAAGGTAGCAGGTTCTTAAGTGACCCACGAATCTGCAGATTTTCAAATTTGCAGTTGTTCAACATATCGTAATTACAAAAACGTTTAGCTAATCTTTGGTTATATGCTGTTCTTTGTATTGCTGCTCAAAAAATAAGACTTCTCTTTTACCAGAATGTTGCAGTCTTATACTGGATTTCCTTGAAAACTGCATCATCATCAGCACTGATCCCAGCAAAGCGGACTTGCTGTTAAATGTCGTGAATTACTTTTATGACCTGCAAACATGTGTCTCCTTCTCGTGCTGTCAGTTTGGGTTTGTCCTGACATGATATTGTGCAGTAAGTGCCCAGACCTGAAGTTCGGGGAAATGCACAGACTTCACTTCGCAACTCAGAGACTGCTGAGGAGCTGCTTGCTGACCTGGAATTACACTGTCCTCTTTTCCCATAAACTCCACCTTAGAGCTCAGAAATCACCTGCACAGCAATTTCCATCGATAATCCAGGTTTTCACAAAGTCACATTTTCTCACAAAAACGTGTAGTTGAAAAAAAATCCTGAGCAGCATTAGGCACAAGGCACTGTTTGCCTTTTTCTGTGAAAGCTGAAATCTTCCTTTAGTTGTGTATATGCATCATTGCTGAAGCTGTTATCTTATTACCAGCTCCACCAATCATGTAGATATTAAACTGAAACATTTTAAACGGCATGACTTCCTCTTCATCATATTAAAATGGAGTCTCCTTCTCTGGAGATCTTCAAACCCGCTTGGACGCAGCCCTGTGCCACGTGCTCTAGGTGACCCTGCGTGTGCAGGGGTTGGACTAGATGATCTCTAGAGGTCCCTGCCAACCTTAACCATTCTATGAGTCTATGAAATCATGTTGCTGTGTAGCAAGAGCACTGCTGAAAATCTGAGTAAGCTGCCCACCTAGATCAATATTTGGCCTAGCTGTCATTGAATGGGAGGAATTTAAAGTCTTGCCCATCGTCACCTCAGTGCAGTTAGGGGAATATGACTTGTTCCCTGCAGATTTAGGGCAAGTTGCTGAGACAAGATCATAGCGGCCACAGAATTATGTTACATAGAAATACCCATCTCTCACAATTCCACCTAAAATAATATTCCTTATGTACTACCTGGTCTTACTGTCATGTCTTATTTATACTGGGAGAGTATTTGGAAGCCTAAGTCACAGATGAAGGCATAACTGTCAAAAATGTGAAACAGAAAGACATTCTTTATGCCAAATAAAAGTCTAAATTCACAGTACTGTCCCTCAGAATTTAGAACATTTCATTATGATTTTTTAAAACAAATTCAGATCATCAACAGAGTAAGACAAAGGGTTTCCCGGCACAATATGTCAAATGAGTGTCACCAGCTGCTGCCAGCTTTTAGTGGAATTACTCAAGTCAATAACACTCCGCTGTTGTACAGAATAGTAATATTTACTAAAAAACATAACCCTCACTTGAAATTAAAAAAAAAACAGTACTTGAATAAAGCAAACAAACAACAACACCTGTTACGAAATAACTCAGAGCAGACAGTACTGCTAACTGGAAAAAAATAAAGCCAGTACCCATATTGCTTTTATTTATTTTTATTTTTTTCTTGGCATGCAGACTCGAAGTAACAGTCGATTAAATGACTTATAAAGGATGCAACTAAGAATCCTGTGGGTTGTTTCATCAAGAAACACAGACGATTTGGATATGAATTTCATTTTGAACAATTCCTCACTCTAGTATAGAAAGATGGATAATCTAAAAGCACCTCAGGATACAGAAAAGAGAAAAATGATGTAAAGACAAAGCCCAGAGAGCACCTTAATATGCCATCTCTTTGTGCCCTCCAGCTCTGCAAGGATAAAAGAAAATCCTTAAGAAAAGGATATATCTGATGTTATGACTAAAATCTAAAATTCTCTACTCAGACACACTAGTGTGGAGCTGGTGGTTCATTTTGATGAATTGTCCTTTGGAGATGCCTCATTTTCTGTGAACTTAGGAAAGACCAGGATAAAGGTCTGAAAGGCGCTTTGCAAATCAGAGCAGAACTATTTATGAGGGATAGTTTATACTGAGAAAAAGACTGATTTGATTGAGCGTAGGACATAAGTAGTCTCTGATATAAAATATTTTCCCCACGAACAGGGACCCTGGAACCACGCTTAAATGCGGATCGCTTAAATGTGGACCCCTTGAATCTGTATCCTGAAGGTGGAGTCAAGGAGACAGACGGAGGGTGGAAGTCAGAAGCAGGCAGGTGTCTGCGGTAGCAGATAAGCTGGACCCAGTCCGGATGGCGCTACGGCCGGACCTGCACCGCTAAGATCGCTCTCAAGAATGGATAGGGAAGCGGCACTCACTTTGCTGGGACAAATTCTCGCTAAGCGAGAGGCCAGTGTGAGTACGAAGAAGCTCTATGAGCTATGCAAATGGGCTAGAGACAAGGGACACCTGCACAGCCCTGAGCTAAGGTTCAGTGCCACGGAGTGGCGGGAGATAGGGGATTCACTCTGGGATGCGACCATAGGAGGGAGTAAATCGGCGACAGATATGGGCAGTACGTGGCGAGAAGTTATGAAACATATGAGGCAGATGGTGGCGGAGAAGAAGATGGCCATGGCGGTCTCTGAAATGTTGGGAGCTGAATCTCCCCTACCCACAGACACCACCCAAATATTTGAAAATGGGGCGGATTCTGCCAAAGGGATAACAGGCCCGGTAAAACGTCAGCAGCTGAAATTGCAGCTGGGATAAGCACGGGCGACAGCCCCAGCATCCCAACAGCCACGAAGTCTGGTCACAGGATGGGGGCTCCGGCTGCCACCCTCGCACAGGTCCCTGCTAAAGTCTGATAACTCGGATTCTGATGAGGACCGGGGAGGCAGCGATAAAGAGTCGGGACATCCGAAGCCAACACCTAAACCAAATAGACTGCGGCCGTCTGACCGCCTGGTTGAGGAGGCGGAAAGGAAAATGTTCCAACTTGAGGTTGGGGGTGGAGAGGCTAATAGCGCTGTCCCGGTGGGAAACGTGCAAGTTACAACCTCTGGAGGGGTGGTCGTGTGGCCAACAGCCCCTCAAAGCAGGTGGTCCGGAGTCATACGCGACACTATCCTGGAGGGGGAATGGGAGGCTGCGGCAGCGCTTGCCTGCCCCGTAACCATTGTCCCCATGGGAGACGGGCAGTCTGGGCAAAGTGGAAGCCATTTGAGTCAAAGCTAAAACAGCAGTTACGATCCACAGTTACAGAATACGGGCTTCACTCAGAGCCAGCTAAACACAGGATCAATTATGTGTATGGCTCTGAAGTAATGACTCCCAATGACTGCATGGTCATAGCAAAGGTTGCACTTACACCCACGCAGTCTTCACTCTGGGAAAAGGAATGGGAAAGCCAGGCGCGAAAGGTGGTGGCGATGCCCCGCGCAGTGGGGGACCCCTTGTATAGGGTCCATATTGACATGCTTTTGGGTTGGGGAACCTATAGCGACGCAGCGACCCAGCTCACCTTCCCAATGGCAGTGCATAACGTCGCAGTGGAGGCAGCCAAGCAAGCCCTGTTCCTGGTGCCCTCTGAGCGTAAGGCCCTGTCTTTTACCACGGTACGGCAGGGCTTGCAGGAGCCACACTCTAGTTTTGTAAATAGGCTCGTACAGTCTCTGGAACAAGCCCCTGAATTGTCTGAGGAACTGCGCAAGCAGATGCTGCGAATGCTCTCGTATGACAACACGAATTCATAGGCCAGGGGTATCTTAGCAACTCTCCCAAAGCACACCCCTATAGAGGAAATGCTGGAGCAGGTTGCTAACAGCGAAACGGGGCAGCAGGCGGCTTTCGTGTCCGAGGCTGTTAAGGGGGTAGTATCTGCGCAGGCGGAAATGCTACAAACCGTAATGTCTGCTCAGACTCAGGCCCTAGCCGCTGCATTGAAACTCCTCACCGGGGAGGGGAG
>NW_010583051.1:168361-211500 GCF_000705375.1 Tinamus guttatus | reverse complement strand
AGCAGGGGGGAGCGAGGCGCCCCGGGGGGGACCCTCCTGGCGCCGCGTTGAACTTTCCTCTTCGGGCGGGTGCGCGCGGGGAGCGGAGGCACCTTTTGTCCTGCTGCTCGGTAAGCGACATCGCCTTGAAACGCAAAAACACAGCGACAATAAAATAAAACATTCGGGTCCTCCCCAGAGCAGGCGCCCGCGGGTACTCCAGCCTGGTGAAGATCGCTGGGGTCGGGGAGGGGCGCGCACAAACCGTCCCGGGAGTTTTAACACCGCGCTCAAGGTGCGGTGCAGATGGGAGGAGAAATCCTGCTCCCTAATGCGCGAACCAGGGGATGTTTTGGCCAGAGGAGGGAAGAGAAAAAAAAAAAACCCTCAAGTGCCGTTGTGGGCTGCAGATGGGAATTTTGCCTTAAGCAGCTCTGAACCAGCAGAAGTCATGGGGGTAAGGAGAGATACTGCTCTCCCTCTGGCTTGAAAGGCAGTAAATC
The DNA here is from genome assembly GCF_000705375.1 of Tinamus guttatus. The sequence goes on along the minus strand of NW_010583051.1, from coordinate 211,018 downwards.
CTTGGAGTTTATGGAGCTGTGTTCTTCCATTTTTTTAACCTGCTTTTGGGATGCTGTTTGGCAAAGAGAATGGGGGTGTTAAGCAAAACTAAGCTGCAGTTTTTTTTTTTCTTTTTTTTTTTGACAGGTGATTTAACTTCACAGTTGAAAAAAATGAGTTTTTTTTTAGAAGAAAGATGAAAATGTGAGAAGAGGGGTTTTATTCACTGTTCAAGGCAGAGCTATCGTGTCCCATAGTTGGGGGACACAGGGACTAAATATGTCATGAGCAGATGAGCAGTAGGGGGGAAAGTGGTTTGGGGAAGTACAAAGGAGCAGCAAAAAGGAATAATTTTAAAACTGTGTTAAAGAAACATATGTTCTGGAATGGAATTCGTAATATATGCAGCACTTCTTTTGAAAGGTTTTCAGTGTTTGGTGAATTTTTATGATAGCATGAGGAAGGCTATAGACTTTTCAACTTGATTAGCTTAAATGTCTGCAAGTAATTGCTCATTTGGTTGTCTCTCAATTTTAGGATATGGCAGTGATATTTTGATGGATATTTCTGTTCCTCAGTTATTCAGATCTAGTGCTAAATAGCTTGCACAAAAGGTAGCATGGCAGCAAATATGTAGTCTATTCTGTTTTTCTTTGCAGGTCTGTTTTTTTTTTTTTTTTCTAATTTTTTAAATGCTTACCACTTTCTCATGGTTGTAAGAACACAATCTTTTTTTTTTCTCCTTTCTAACAAATCGTTTGAATTGAGAGAAGTGCGAGGTTCCCTTTATTAAACACTTATATAAAATAACTTACCCAGTATAGGAAAAAAATGCAATATGGGATGTCGTCGTAACAATTTCAGTCCCTAAAGCACATAATTGCAATGCGATATGTTTGCATTCTTTATTTGTCTAGCTAGTGAAACAAAAAGAAGACACAGAACTGCTTTCCTCTTATATTAAGGGATTGTAATAGTACTGTCCAGTTGGAGATGAACACTGTGCTTGACTGAGAGCATTCAGTGTGGTATTTGGGAGGGAAGATAACCCAGTTCCCTAGTTAGCTATTTTTCTCCTCCATAATTCCTTTCTAAATATGCAGTTGACTTAGTCCACCAGTGCCAGTAGAAAAGTATCATCATTAAAAGAGAAGAGTCTGTTAAAGAGCGCAAGGGATCTACTTTGGAGTAATTTTAGTATAGATGGCAGTGTCTCCTCTCTGTAGATCGGCTAAACCATTTCTTATGTTCTAGCGTTTCTAATGTTTTATTTGTTAAAAGGTATTCACAGTTTGTAAAATATGGTAGTAATACAGCAGTTGTTAGGCAGTATGTTTCCTTGTTTTGCTCTGTCATTTAAGTGTGTGTTTAAACCATTGTAATTATATGTCATTTCTGTAATTGAGTGAGTCCATAGACTGATTTGCATATGCTTAGATAGCTGCACTTTAAAATGGTACATGAATTTACAGGAATTATTCTTACTCTGAGAAACAAAGGATGAATTAAGGGGATACTGAATTGACTCAAGTAGGTACATTGATCTATAGATTTTTTTAAAATTTTTTTTAGTCATGTAGGACTAACAACATATGAAGGGCTTGGCTGTATTAAAACTTGAGATAATTCTGGAGAAAATAATGACTGACTTATGGCCAAAGACATGTCTTATTGAGAAACTTGATTGGAGCTGAAGTGAGTGCGGTTTACCTTAAACTGGTTAATGTGGGCAGTAAAGCTTTTACAGGGTTTATGTTACACTGTTAGCCAAGTTTCTCAGATAACTTGTTGATGTCATTCTACGTATTCTGGGGCTAAGTGCTGCCTCGAGACCAGAAGTACTGTGCTAGCCTATGAGCAGTGCCATGCAGCCGTGCTTTGTCTCAGCCATACTATACACAAGAAAATACAGCCTGTGAATTCTGCAGCGTGTGTAAAAGTAGTGTGAAACTCTGTAGCCTGTGAATTTGTATTAATTTAGGACTTTTTTTTTTGCTCAAGTAAGACATACTTTGAATTTCTAATAACTGCAGTCTGTTAAGCCATGTGTGATTGATATCTGTGTATTTCAGCATGACTTTAAGAATATCTCTCTAAAAATGAAAATAATCCCTTTTCACTTTATCAAATTCTTTATTTTTAAAGGTCACATGATTAAGTGATCTATGTGAAAACTCAGAGATTGGGCCTTTTCAGTCATGACAGCAGTCTGGTAACATGTGCAAGACACTGGGCATACTTTTTCTCATGGAAGCAACACATTTTGAGTACAACATTGTGCGTTGATGTGCCTTTTGTGTAGACTCTTTATACGCAACATTGACTTTATCTTTGTTTTGACATTTCTTATGTCTGATATACTTTCACATCTGTAATTATGTGTTTTTTAATTGAATGCATGTGACAAAAGTCAATCTCTGACGACCGTAATATGGAGGAACTTTGGCACCTGCTTTTTTCTTTCTTTCTTTCTTTTTTTTTTTCTGCATTCACATTAGATTCCTTTAGCTCTGGTAAAATAATGAAGGGAAAAGCGTATCTCTTTTTCCATCTTCAGTTTTTCTGTGCACTTTATTGCTAATGCTGAAGGGCTAATGGAGTAATTATTGGAAGGTATAGCCAGTATGTTCTCAAGTGATGCTGAATGTGGTTTCAGTTTAACTATTTCTTCTGCCATGTGGAATAAATAAAGTCTCCAAAGGTGGCAGTTAGATTTTAAAATAACTGAATATACTTGACTATTCCCCCAAGTTTTTATAAAGTGTTTTTGATGTCTTCCACTGTGTAAGATTACAACAAGACATTTTTCTCTTTTTTCCGAAGTTAACTCTCTTAACTTGCAGTAAGAAAGGGTTCAGGAACTTTATCTGGGCAAGTAACCAAAATGTATATTAAGTGATTGATACAGTGTCAAATGAACAAAATAGTGTTACGTGAGTTAACCTCCCTGCCTCCATGTTACTTAATCTGACAATTATTATACACACTATTTAGTCTGTATTTTATCATAAAGGACCTACTAATAAATAATGCCATAGTAGCATTGTAGTCTCTCTACAATAGTGGTGTTTGTTGCTTTCATTATTTTAAGGAAAGCATCTGATTTGAATACCTCCCCCTTACCTCCACATTCATGTAATGTGTTCTTATTTTAATGGAAGGATGTTTTTTCTTTTTCCCTCTCCATCTTAAGTTTAATGACACAGTTAAAAAGCAAAAGTGGGAATCTCTTATGTTTAATGATTCTGTGAAAATGTTCCTAAAGAAAAAATATATCCCAGTTGAAGATGGAGATTGGGAAAAATAAATCCCTGTACCGCCTATTCTCATTTCCATTTGACACTAAAGGGGTATTAATATCTTGCAAGACAACCCTGAGGCTTTTTTCTTTTTTAACTACTGTGCTAAAACAGTCACTGAATTGTAATATTTTAAGCCATGTATATCTTCCTGTCTTTGGCCTTGAATCTGAATGTGCAGTGAAGAACTAGGCAGGAACAAATGTCTGTTAGAGTTTCATTTCTGTGACTGATCTGTTTTTCAAAACTTGAATGCAGGGGAACAGAGAACCTTTTCTACAGTAAACACTAAACTATTTGTTCCCCATATGTTTAGTTATAACACAACACGTGTGCCCATATGTTAAGAAGAAGATGCATCCTTTTTAATTCCCTGAAAAATAATTCAATTAATCATACTCTTATTAACTACTCTATATTCTAAATGTTAGCCATGCTTAATTAGGTGGGTCTTCCTGTTAGCTTCATGTCTCTGTCTGTGTTTGTCTCTCTCCCTGAGGAGCTTTTGAATTCTGCTTTGGTCCTTAGGAAATAACCCAGAGACTTAAGAGTACTCTGTTATCCTTTGTGCCCAGCAGAATTTCAGTAATGGTTCCTAAGTATTGTATGTGTATTTTAAGTATTCTAAGTTAGAAAATAGTGTTGGAATTTGTCAGCGGAAGACAGCTGTAGAAATGTGCTTGCTTTGAATAAGTACATGTATAATGGGCATTGATGACAAAGCATCTTTTACTGTGAGTTTTATGTAGAGCACTAGATAACCAGGAAAAATGCTCTTTTTCCTTCTTACTGTGGTGGTGGGAGATTCTTTCTAACTGAGTAAGATGAGTTTAGAGTGGATATATTTGTGCTTGTGATATATCTGCCGTGATAACAAAAGTAAGGATTTTTTGGCATTTATTTTAAATTCTTGGAAGTGTTTCTGAAACCGAACTTCATCTGATAACTATATTGCTCTCAGCATTATGATTCAGGATTGCAGGGATTGGACTGGTGTTACCTCTATTTTTTGGAAGTTAACGATAGACCTTTGAGTGATTCTGAAAGGGTTTACCTGATTCTGCTATTTGCAGTAATACTTGCGTGCCGTGGTCAGTATCAGTATTGAGCGCTGTACCGGTATGCGCAGGCCTCACCTTGAAATTTTCTCTGATTTATAATGTTTAAAAAGTTAAGAAGGAGAAAGTTGTTAGTTTTGCCAGCTGTAACAGGGCCATCCTGTAGCCACACTTAACAATTTCTTGCTTGAAGTGTTGGCATAGAGAGTTTTAGAGAAAGGATTCTGATGAGATCATTTTGATATCCTTTATGATTTCTATGAAGATAATTGTAAATACAAAAAGAAGGGATATGCAACAATTACAAGTGGAGGTAAGAGAAGAGATGCAGGTAGCTGAACTTACAGATATATACACAGAGAAAAGATGTGTAATGTGCAGGACAGGCTTGCCTTGGTAAGGAGTCCATTAAAGAAACTGTTGAGAGGTGTTAGGGCAGTGACTTTGTAATGTGAAATCTGCAGGGGTTGAGTCAGGCTGAGAAAGAGGTTATAATAGTTGGAGTAGGAAATGTTATTTATTTATTTATTTATGAGATATCAAAAAAAGTGACCCTATTCTTAAACAAGCATCTTGCTCCAGATGTTTTGAATTATATTTAATCAGCTGTCTTACTGTTATGGAAAACTTGTATACTTTAACTGTGAAATACTGTGTGAAGTTATCAACATAAAGGACATCTTGTTTTTTGGTATCACTCTTTCACAGCAACTGAGCTCTTCCTGATATGACTGCTTGCATCCTGTTTTAAAAACTGTAAGCTGACAAATGTGACTGCTAATAAGTTGGTGTATATGCAGTTTTTGTACTTCACAAATGTTGCTTTCTCCAATGCGAGCTTTCAGAGCACTAAGTCTTCCGAGGATATTTGAGAAAATAGGATGTGTCTTAATCTCTATGCTTTTTATTATATTTTTCTCTTGGGGACATCAAATTCTTCAGTAGTGTAATATTTTTATTTTCTATTGAAAAAAAATTTGATGTTAAAATTGATGTGTAATGATATCTGAATTGTAATTCAAAACTCAGATTCAGGGCAAAAGAGGAAAAAGTAAAAGGTAGTGCAAGAGATATACTTTATTTTGTGTATACTGAAACAGTATGTCATGCTAACGTTTCTAAATTGATATGCAGTCACATTTAGTAGTCTCAGTTTGATAATGTGCTAGTTGGGCTAGATGGTTTCTGGGATTTGAAGCCTTTGAATGCTGAAGATGGATTCCCTTTGAGAGACTCCTTTTGGTTTAGTAGTGTATCCTTCTGTGTTTCTTCAGGGAGTGTTGTGGTTTTTATTTATTTATTTATTTTTGTCGTCTTGCTGTTCTCTGTGTAGTGGTCAAACTTCTTCAAGGGCAAAGAGGTAAAATCATGATTGACTGAGGAAGATGTGAGCAGTAGGTGAGGCATACATTCACTGGATATTGGAAAAACGGAATGGGGCGTATTTGTGAATTTTTTAGAGTATTTGTATTTTTTTCCTGAAACTTCTGCAAGAAATATGTAGAAAGCACAGTAACGTTATTGCAGATCAAAGAAAAGAAATCACTTCTAAGTAGCTGCTTGTTTTCTTTGCCGTAACTACAAAATCTGATGACCTGAATAACCTTCATAAAATTCACAAATGCATGGTTGATATGACCTCATCCAGTAGGAATCAACCAATTGAATTAACTGATTAAAAAATACTGTTTGGTCAGGTTTGTGTTATAGAATTAGAAAAATAGACCCTTCATGTTTAGTGAAGAGCACAGAAATTCCAAATGTCCTCCAGACTTCCTTAGGGGGGGCTTGCTAAGGCTTACTCTGAGTTGTACTTTGGGGGGGGATGAAAAAATACAGAGGTTATTTTATTTATTTATTTTTTCTTTCCCCCTCCTTGGGGAGGGAGAAAGGGCTGGTGCTCAAAGTCTTTGCTTCCGTGTTCATTCTATTAATTTAGTAACCTCAACAAACTGGTTGTTCAAATGACTTAAGTTCTGGGTTTTCAGCAAAATGCTTGATGTTCCTGGATGCTGGAGTAAGATAGGTCGTTGCTGCAAACTTGCTACCTGTAAATATGAAGAAAGGACTTTAACAGGCCGACTTTCAAGCAGTGTTCAAGTAATGGGATAGTGCTATATGACAGTTGAAAATTTCAACAGTCTTCACTGCCGTAGCTTTCTAAAAGATTCCAGTAAATTCTTGGTGACTCCTGCTTGAGTTGTTTTCTACAGGCTTGTCTCCATAGGGAACTTGTCTTCACAGTATGGTGTGGTGTGTAAGCTGACTGTTCACGGTTGTACTACTGTGGATTTACTCTTCAGTCAATCTCTGTACAGACCTTTTTACCTGACCTAAGTATGAGACTTCAGAGCAGTGTGTGCCATCTCCCCCACCCCCGATTTCTAATCCATATACATTTTTACTGAGGAAGTGTGCTCCTTTATTGTGAAGGTAAGCCTAGTGGTGACATGCTTGCTTTTATAATTTTCTTTTGAGGAAGTCCTGGCGTTAGTCTATGAACTTTCTTATCAAATGCATGAGTATATAGAGTACATACTGTTCTGTGTTAGCAGGATTTGCTTATATAGAATGTTTAACAGGCTTTTTTTTTTTTCCCCTCTCCCCAGAAAATAACTGAGTAGGAAGGCATTTGCTTTAAAAGAGGCTGTTAGAGAAGGGATTAAAATATTGCAAGTATGAAGAGGTCCAAGTAAAAATTTACTTTTAGAAACTGAAAAATGGACTTGCCCCATACTAGCGGTTTATGGTCCAAGCCCAAATCTGCTGTGTAGTTATGTTATGAGCCCCTGCAGCACCCTCTGGTGATCTGAACATGTTTGTGCAGCGTTTGGGGTCCTTGTTGAGCTTCCGAATGAGCACAACCATTTGGTCTTGGAACAGGACGGAAGGAAACACTTCCGAACAGCCTAGACTACAGCCAACTTTGTTATTAATGGATGCTGTTGACTTTGCTGCCATTTTTTCTTTCCCATGTTTAATTTCTGTCCTAGAGTTAGAATGTCAAAGGGTCTGTAGGAACTCCTGTTCATTTTGGCTGAAGGCAAGCACAACTGGTGTGATTGCGTAGAGCTATGAGATGAAAGGATTCCAGCCTTATGAGCGTGTTGGTCAGAGAGAGATGAAGCATGGGATGGTGAAGAGGGAAGAAGATGGATAATGTCTATTTACAAACGTTCACCCTGTATTCCACAGCCTATTTATGGTATTAAAGGATTTCTTGGAGAAAGTATGGAGCTATTGCATTACTTAACCAATATGAATAGCCACAGTTAAACATAGTCCGAACAGTGCTAGTTAAGTGGTAGTTGAGCAAGCAATAAACTAATAGAACTTGATTTCATGTTTTTTGACTCTTACATTGTTTCCTGATCTTCCAGAGCTTCCTGCCTTTACTATATATGTTTCTTTCTCAAGTCTTTTAAGTTTTTTGCCTACCTTAAATGGCCTGCTCTCTGGGAAAGCGAACTGGGTGTAGAAGCCTGCTGAGCACCTGCTGAGAGCCAGAAACTGCTGCCTCTCAAGTCACTGCAGTTCAGATGCTTGGCTTAGTCATACGTGCAAATACTGAGTGAAAAACCTTGCAGCGCTATTGTAAAAGCTTAAAAGTCATTGATACTGCTACTGTTCAACTTGGTTGATTTATTAAATTGTAAGTTACCAGTGAAGGGACTGTGATCATATAAACCTCGTTTTGCTAGAAAAGCAGGTTTAAAAAGTGAGGGTAATATAGTTCGTTCTTCAAACGGTTTAATACGCTCATTGATAATGCTATAATCTGATATTGGTAAACAGTGTTTTCTTAAGTGTTTTTATTTAATTTTATGAAAATAAACTTTTTAAAGTAGGGTAATTTAGAACTCTGTATTTGGCTTCTTAATTTGCTTTTAATGTATTTGATTTGATCTAAATGCCATGTTAGACTCATTCATTCAACAGAATAATGTTAAATCTTAGATTTTCATTTTGGTGCTGCCTGTTTGTAAGTAAATGAAAAGATAGTTTATAAAACATTTGCAATTGTTCCCTACCCAAGGGGGGTCTAATCTGGCTGCGGTTAGAAAAATTCTGTAGCAGTTTGGGGATTTTGTGCGAGGAATGACTAGGCAGTGTTTGTACTCTGCATTTGGCTCCCTGGTCTGGGGTAGCGGCTCAGTGGACTGTGATTGCTGCTGCCTGTCATCTGCTTTTCTCATGCCAGACTTCGGACCGCAGTTGTGTATGATTTCAGAGTGGGCAGCAGGTTATTAGACTTAGGTATTTTAGGGTGGGAGGGGGGTGGGGAGGAAGAGGCTATTTCTGTCAAATAAAGCTGGAAGACCTGTTTGTCTAGAAACTATTTTAGATTTTTCTGTTTCCATGCTTTGTATTCCCCTCTTCCCCCGAAGTGGAAGGAGTATCTTGTTTTGCTATACCTAAGAGATATTCAAAAAATTCTTAAAATTTACCCCCATTCCCTCACCCTGCCTCCCACCCCCCAAAAAATTTGTAAGAATCTGTATTCTTTACAGGTCTTGTTCAGGCTACTGTCCTTTCTCCCTTTTCCTGTTAGGTTCTCTCCCCCACGTTGGTATTTTGAAGACAGAACACTTCAGTAATGAAACCTACCTGATTATTTTGGTGTATTTGTGTGTATGGGTTACACAGTATTCCTCTCCATGATGCCATTATATTTCTGAAGTTACTAGCAGACTAGTATCAAATGAGGTTTTAACTTGCTGTTCCATCATATATTCCTCTCATGACATGTTAACAAGAAGGTAGTCAGATAAACTTCTTGAACGCTTTCTGTGCAAGAAGTTCACTTACATGAGCTGAGAATTTTGCTTTAGATCTATTTTTTAAGACATCTCTGTTTTTATAGCTCTGTCTTGCTTGCATGTAGATAATACCTGCCAGCAAGCCACAAAGACCTGTAGTAACTCTTGGTGTGTTGGTCTTCTAATACTAAGACTTGAATGACTGATTTTCTGAAGAGGTAAGGAAGAACAGCCCTTGATGTGAACAGCTTCTTTTGTATCCGTTATAACTGTAAGAAGCAGGAGAAAATGAGTATTTAGGTACCTAGAGTCACTGTTCTGCCTGTTGTCACTGTCTTATCCAATTCTTCACTGTTTCAAATTCTTCATGGTCTCTTCTGCTTAATCTTAATGGCTTCCAAGATACTTCACTGGCAGAATTAGCTTATCTTAAAATAGTCTGCTCTGCTAGCAATCTTACAACAGTAAAGGGGCAGCTAGCTCAGGAGTCATCATTGCATTTCATATAGTGCACCCACACAGATCGTGTTTGGGACGTTTGTTTTCAGGAGGAAGGAAGGAGTGGGTAGGAATTTTTTGGAAGGATATAGTAGGACCTTGAACATGAATATTCAACCCACCTGTGTAGGGATTTACAGCTTTCATTTAGCCAATTAAAGTAAATAGAATGCAACTTTTTTTAGTTGTTGCAACTAGGATGTGAGTAACAGAATGAAGACACAAAAACTGGTTCTAGAGGTCTGAGTGTGTCTAACTTGGTTGATTAGCTTTTTCATTTGAGAAATGGTGCTCGCATCTCAGCTCAATCTCCTTTTTTAAGTTCTCTGGCTTGGGTTTAGAATGTAGACTTGCCATTAATGTGTAAACTTACTTGAGATTGTGTATGTGAGTTATACTGTTTTTTCTAATTGAGTTATCTTTCCTGTTCCATTAGCCATCTTTGACTGAAACACAAATATGGGCAAGGAAAGAAATGCATGTATTAATGAAAAAGATGGTTGTAGGTGTGTTGATTCTGAAGGGTAGGCTCTGAATTTAAAATACATGCTTTTGGAAGAGATTAAGCACTGCAATTGTAGTTTCTATGATGTTGAAGTGACTAGAATACATTTTGTCTCTTTTTACTATGCAAAAGAACAAATTTGGCATGAAGTACCTTCAAGATGCTGCTTTTAATGTACTTCAGTCATTTCTGAAAGACATCTTATTTTGAGATTATAATTCTCTTTATGAAAAAGAATTAAAATATGTGCCAAGTAGCCATGTTCTTAGAGCCCGGCTCTTAGTGTGATACAAATAGTTATTTGGTCAAAATGTTCAGCTGCTCAGTAGCTGATGTGGGGTATAAAAAAAAAAACTCTCTGCTCTGGAATGTAAGCAGAAAATATTCAATTATTTCAAAATGTAAAATACTTCAGTGTTTCTTTTTAGCCTTTTTGTTTGTTTCTAGTTTTGGATTGATAAATCTGTTCATTTTTGAAGTCTAAAATAAATTTCCGAAAGATGCTTTCATGTTCTGTTTTTCTAATTTCCTCATTCTCACACTCTGCAGCAAGATTTTATTGTGTATAACACTTGCATTCGCTAGCTGAACAGTCCCTGAAAGTATAACTTGGACTCTGTAAAATGTAATTGGAAAATTTTTACTGATTATAGTGGTTGAATTCACTTCCAATTTTATAATTTTGTATATTACTCCCACCCATGAGACAAGGATAAGAAAACTACTGTTTTAAATTGCATTCTATACTTTAAAGTCTCACCTATGCTGGACAGTTTCCAAGACTCTTCCAGTATATGGCAGCAACTCTGGGAGTCCTACATATAGGTTAATTTTTAAACTAATTTAATTTAATTTTGCTGGCATTGCTAGTGCTTTTGCATATACTGATAGCCTTGTAATACAACTGAAGATCAGGAAGTGAAACTTGTATTACTTGGTGTGATCATGAAATCTGGGTACTGGTACCATTACAGTATGGTTCCGTTAGTACAATGAAATTATTCTGGTGAAACTTCTAAACCAGATCGACTTTGAACTGAATTGTGTGTTTCTTGTAATGCTTGATTCTCAGCTTTCCTTTTTCCCTCATGTTTGTTAACAGTGCTTGCAATGAGGTTTCAATGGTGAAGTTGTTTCACGGTTCTAGGGCAACACCCTTTGCCCTAGCAGAGGTGTAAGTTATGTAGATCTTATTTTGGTGTTTTTTGCCATGCCCCCCCAAATGCCTATTAGATCTGTTTAGATAAAATTGCTGTAAGCTGGCATCATTGCCTATGGGCTTGTTCCTTGTTACACCATTAAAGTTTGTGTCTTGGAAGTATAATAAAGAGGTTATTAAGAGAGGAAGACTAATACAGAAATGCTTCCTTTAGAGTACTTGAATAGTGGTGGATGGTAAAATCAGTGTTTCTATGTTAGTGAAGGTACTTCCTTAAATACAAATTGGTCAGATCTTGCTATTGTTATCTTTATAATACAGCATATGGGTTATATTATTGCCAATATACAAGGTGCCTTAGCAAAAGTCTCTAAAATAGTATTGGCAAAAAACTGTATAATCATACTTGGTCAAGCATGTTGAGGGGTGCTAATATTTCCTTTCCTGCAGGGAGGAAAAACAACTTACTGTCAGAAAGCTTATGCAAAAGCCTGTTCTTTTTTCTTTCTTTTTTTTTTTCTTTTCTTTTTTTTTTTTAACTTTTTCTCCTCTGCTTTACTTCATACTAAATTGGATAATTAAATTCTTATTTTGGGTATAGGAGACAGTCTGAGCCAAATCCAAGTAGTATATCTGTCTAAATGAGTGATACCTAATTGTATTATCAGTGTTTAGAGAATATTTCTACAGTCATTCATTGCAAAGCTGTACAGCTCTGTTTGAGAGCTACAGTAAGTATTGAATTCCCTTCTTGAAGTGCAATCTAATGAATGTAGCTGCACTTGTAATTTCCAGAATGCCCCGATGAGTTTAGAAACCCTGAACCTGTAGGGCTGAATCCCAAGAGGTGAAAGGACCTCTGGCTCCAAGTCAGTGACATAGAAGAGGGAGCACATAATCTACCTACCCAGCTCAGTCAGCAGGCCTCTGGGCACCCTGCCAACACTTCTTTCCTCCTTTGTCTGCAGATACTGTGCCCGTTAGTGTCTTTCAGTCCTTTTATCTGCCTTGGGTCTATATTCTGGCCATGGAAAGATGCTGTGGATTGAGAAGCCTAAAGTCATTTGGATAATGCAGGAAGATGTCTCTATCCTTTTTTATAAGTTTGGGAGGAAAGTTGTATCGTCTAGGTTCTAGCACTGTTTTGTTAGTCTGATGCAAAGTATTTATAAAATCTCCTAAAACGTCTTGAAAGAATGGTGAATTTCTTCATCCTGACTCTAGATCACTGTGCCATGGATGTCTGTGCAGTGTGCTTGGATATGTGACAAGTTTGCAGGCTCTGCCTGTATTTCATATACAGAAGCTTCCTTGCTTATCTTAATAGTGCTCACATCTGAAAGACTTGCTGAGCTACTACGCTGAACAACATGGGATGGGAAAAATACTACTTGCTAGATCTGTCTTCCAGATTAGAGACCAAATTCAGGAAAATAGTCCTTCAATCTGTTAGCTGTAATTCCTCAGATCCCCTCCTAGATCAAAGGTGTAGCTATATAGTGATTAAAGGTGTGACTGCAATTTGTGTGTAGATAGAGGTATGCAGACTACCTTTAAACTAGTTAGTTTAGTGTAGCTACATAGACTGAATGGTATGTTAAAATACACAGTGAAAGCATTTATTTTGTTTTTTTTTTTCCCCCTACCACTTAAAAATTCACGGCATCAGAAAGTGCTCTTTAATTGTAGTATCTAAATGGGACAGAACGGCTTCATAATGGAGAATGCTTTTTTGAAGGTGGTATTTATTATCTCTCAAATCTTTGAGAAAGTGGGTTAATGTGCTCAATTAAGAGTGTATTCACTAACGAGAGCTGGATGGCAATGCACCTGCATTTTGAAGGGGAGTATGTCTTATCACATGCTCTCGTGTGGTTTGAAGTTGTGAATTCCTGTTTCAGCTCTTGTTCTTATCTTTAGCAGAAGTCTACTGAAACTATTTGATATATTCCAGCAAAGAAAATAGCAGTCTGCACATGGTGGTTCTTAGTGGGTTTCTTTATTAAGTATGTCTTGGTAATTTTTTGTGTTTTGAGACTGCTTGATTCTTTGATTTAATAGGCCTTGCTTTGTAAAAATGGCTGTAATACTTCAAAAGTAACTTGACACACTTCACAATTATTGTGTGACAAATTTAAATCCTAAAATATTTTTATTTTTCTTTGCATATTTAACTTGGCTATTCAAACTGAAAGAAAATTTATGGCTTTCAGTAAAGCTTAGTTCCACAATTTGTCCGTGTTCTAGATTGATTCTGTTCTAAGAAGAAATCTTTGAGTCAGACAGCTGTGAACAAATCAGAAGTCAGATGAGGATTTAGTTTTCGTTTGATCTGTATGTATGACAGACTTCTGAACAACCCAGCGTGCAGCTCTTGCGGTGCTGGTTACTTGCTGGTGTGGGCACTGGTTTGAGGATGCCAGTGGTAGTTTGTGCTTTGACTTGACCAAATGGATGCATGACTGTCTGAAAACCTTAGTTTTCTTAAATAGCAAGAGGTGATACTTGGCAGATTACTTCTAGCTACTTTTTTTAAAAATTATTATTTTTTATTTAGAATGCTGTATTTTTGTGTTCATTTTCTATTCTCCAAATGATGTCTGAGACTTTAAATTAAGATCTCTTGTTCCTAACCTGTACTGATATAGTTTTTTCTTTGTTCAGGATGACTTCTGTGCCCCAAAGCCTGTCTGCTAATCAGTTTCTTTTGTGCCAAAGGTTACTTTCCCTGCCAAACCTTGCCTTGTTAAGATGTTTTGCCACAGAGGAAATTGAAGATTGGTGCAGGGCCTTGCCTAGCATTTGAAGTTGATTGATTATGTTCTGACCCTGGTGCAGGGGCCTTAATCTCCTCTCCCTGCCTGTGAGCACAGCCCAACAATCTCTTGTGCTGTTCCTTGTCAGTGTGGCAGGGAAAACAATTTTTTTGCAGATAAGGTGTGGCGTGCCACACAGTTTGTCTAAAATGCAGTGATGTAAATAGTTGAAGCACTGTTGTGTATAATTGTAGGTGTGAGGATCTGAAAGACTGTGCCAGACTTGAGCTGTATATCCTTTCTAATATTTTTAGGGGGGAGGGGAGGCATTGCAAATAAGTGATAAATTTTTCCCCTCCTTTTTCTTCTGTGTTTTTTTTTTTTTTTTCTGTAGCATTCATTCATTTTACTTCTCAGAGTGTGTGCTGCTTTTTCTTTTTTGTCAGATTTAATTCTTAAAGTGCTAGCACTTTCTCTTGAGGAAGAGAACTAGGAACTTGTGAATTTTAGTCTTAGTAAGAATCATTGTCAGGAAGTCTTAATACCTTTGGTTCATCTTCTAATGCTGTCATGAATAAAGTTCCAGATCAATCATTTGACTATGTAGCATAGAATTGAGTTTTATTCCTTGGTTCCACTTATGGTTTGGAAAATATATGCTTCAAAACTGGACTGATACATGTCAACACTCTGTGAAAACAAAACAATTATTTGTCCCTCATCATAAAAGCAGACCAACTGCATAGTTCTGTACTGTGTAAGCTCTGTTTTCATTGATTGTAGTATTAGGTAGGTGATTTTTTGTTTTGTTTGTTTCTCTCTGAAGTAAGAGTAATGAGCATCAAATTGTTGTGTATAATTTATTGGCAAACTCTAAGGTCAGCGGTTGTAAAATGCTGTGTGTATTATTAAACATTTATTATTCTCAGTCAAAATATGCTTCAAATGCTCTGTGGGACTGTAACTTCTCCCTGTTGGAATACTCTCAATAGTATTCACTTGACTTATAAACACTAGTATTTCAGCTGTTAATATATTGGTGAAATTTGTTAATAAGGAACATGGCCTTTTTAGACAGGTTTTATTTGTTGTTCCCACTTCCTAGAGTGTTCTTCATATTGTAGGTTATTGTACTAGCTCATTATTTAATTACTTTTTTGTGCCTTGACCAAGTTAGCTTTTCTGCTTGCTGATATAACTTGTCCTTTTCAAAAGGAATTCATTTGGATGTCAAACTGGTCTGGATGTGCTAAGAGTTGTTTACTTCTCATGTGCTGGTGCATTGCTTTTATTTTCCAATGCTGCAAGTTTGCTAATGGCAGGTGAGAGTAATATTTAATTCTTAAGTCATCAAGATGGAAATTGGTTTTTGGAGAAGATGGAAAGTAAAAACGGGTTTGAGTGTTGCAGATAAGGAAATGTTGGCTTAAGTATTTGCTAAATGCCAAGTTAGGAGGAAGTAAACAGTTGGAACATAATTCAGCTAGGCTCACATTTTTGACAGTTATACAGAGGCAAACCACAGTTTTTAAAATAAGTGAAGATTTGGGTTTTTTTATTCTTTGTAATGACAATTTCTCTACTCCCATGAGAGTGGGGGTGGGAGATTCTTACCAGCAGTTGCATGGAAACCTGTAGGTGCAAAGGTGGCCCAGATTTGATATAAAAAGTACTGTAGGCAAAGTACTGTCAGTTTTAGCACTTAGTCAATTTGATGCTATTTGAACAAATAATTATATGCTTATGTGGTATTATATAGATACGCATTCTGCTCCTGTTTAACAGAAACGTTTCTCCAGCTCAGTTAAGAAAACATGTCCGGTTTTATGGAGGTGGATTGGTGCCTACAGTCTGGTCCCCTAGCTACTGGTTTATTTCTGAGGATTATGAGATGGGAAACATGTCAATACAGTGTCTTAGTCCAGAATTTCATGTAGAAGTTTAAGGTTGTAAATGATAAGACTTGTTAGTTATGCAAAATTTCTGATGTCTAAATGAAAGCCAATCAAAATAGTAAGAGAATACTGTGGATTTTAAACATAGTTTGGTTCTATTCTTTGGTTGACTAAAATTGCAAGTGTTATAATGCATCTGTCAAATGTGATGCTCTGTATCTTGGTGTCAGTGTGTTACTTGACAACCTGCTAGTGTTCTTTGTAGGTTGATTGGATGAATTGCTCTGATTACACAACAAACTAGTTTAAAGTATTGTCTAAAACTGTTCCTTACAGCATATGTGCACCTTTGCCTCTCCATGTTCTTTTGTTATGCCCATGGCATCTTATTTCTGGGTAATTCAGTTACCAACTGATTGTTTTAACCTTGTGTGACCCACCTTGCAGCCTGGATGCTGCAAGATTATTGTGATTACAGTCTTACGCCATAGTATTTGAGTTTATCGAGTTAGTTTTTTCTCTACCCTCATCAAAAGGATTGGTGTGTCATCTTCCAACAAAATGCAGATATTCTTTTAGTTGCCCTTGATCTCAGCAATCTAATCTGTTCCCCTTTTATTTTCGTGTTCTCTAAGACAGTCAGTTGGTGTGAAGCCATTAAACGTATTATCTGAAACCTCCCCCCTCTGTTAGTCTGTAGGCAGCTTTTAAAAGAGTTTGCCTTCATTTCCCCGACAAGTTAGGTGTTTCCTGGAGCAGTATAACAAAAAATTTAGTAACAGCTGGACAAAAATTCCACTATATTCACTTAATACACTTTATAGTGTGTACTACATTAATTTTGATAATTCAAATCTGTTTGTACTTTTTATATCCCAGAGTGTGTCTGTCTATATATGTCAATATAGTAACAGTGTCTCCCTGGTATGTTAGTATATCTTATTGAGAACTTCTACTATGAAAGTGCTAGACAGTACAGTCTATCTAGACAGTAAAATTTACTTAATATGTTCTAGAAGCTTTTATGTAGTCAAAAAAATACAACAATCCAGTAAGGTATCTCCAATACATATTTGATACTGTTACCAAGATTTTCATTTTTTTTCTATATACTATTCATTTAATAATATGTCCTGATTTGAATTTCATTAATCTTATACTTCAAAACTCTTCTGACCTTCTTCTTAAATCTGCATAGTGGGAAAGTCAAGACAAACCAATTAATTTGGGAAGTCTTGAATCTTAACATAATATAGATGACTTAATTGCAAGGATTGCGTTTATGTGTGTTAAAATAGTAAGCGGGTTAAAGCAGCGCTGGCACACTTAGTACTCTGTTGGCTTAGCCTTTTCCTTCAGATGGTTCTCTGGAATGTGAGGCCTCTTCCTATATTTGCTGTAGTGGAGCTAGACTCTTTATCCCACTTATAGGAGAAATTTAATATGAATGGTTTGTACAGAACTGAATTGCTGACATGATTCCATGTGATATATTTAGCATGCATATGTTCAGTAACCATATGATCTTATGCATGTGAATTAAACAGTGAAATTCTCAAAAGTTACAATTTATCTGAATAATACTTTCAGAGTTCTGGTAACTTAACAAAAATGAACAGTCCGTAGAGACTCAGTTTGGAAACCAGGTATAATTGACTGCAGAACTCGGGATATTAAAGCGTAGTGCCTGCGTGCCAATTGAAAACTGAAAATTCAAAAGTATTTGGACTTTTTTCCTATTTTTTCTATATATTTTTAAAGATGCTGTAATTAAGTTTGTTCCTCCCTGATGGCTAAAGGTGCATTTTTAAATGAAACCCGAAATTGTCAATCCAATCGTGGTACCTAACTTTTTAACTACTGTAAGTATTGGCAATGCCAATATATGTCATAGATTCTTGGTATTACCTCTCAGCAACGAATAAGAATTCATTTATTCTTCCAGAGGAATAAAAATGGGCTAGCTGGTGTCTATGTACAAGGCTGCAGCTACAGTCCTGAATCTGCGGTAATGTGTTTATGCAGTTGCATGCTTTTATTTCTCAAGCTGTAGAATTCAGGTGGGCTCTAAATGCTTTTGTTCATATGTGAAGGCTTGAGTCACTTGCTGGTGAGACAGGGCTACAGGCAGATAACACCTCCCACTTCCCCAGCTGTGGTTTAACTTGTGTGGTGTGCGCGTGATAACTTTTTTCTCTCCTTTTTCTGTGAGCTGAATATTAGGTACCGCCTTCTGGATAGTGTATGATTGTGAGCTAGTAAGTTTCTTCTACCTCGGAGGATATTGCTTTGAAATTCTCCGCTTCTGAGAGAAATTCTGGTAGAAATTAGAACAATTGTGAGGAAGCCCGACTGACTTTCTTTTGAGTGCTTTATGGCCACAAATAGATAAGCAGCATCAAGTTGACTTGAACAGAACCAAGAACTGAAATTATTCCATAAACCATGACAACATTATGCTCTCAGGCATGAGAATTACCTACCTTAATCTACCTGCTGTTTCCTAGGCCTGCAGAATATAATTGTTTTTTGGAAGCTAAGAATAATCTTCTTGAGCTTGTTTTGAAATACTAATAATCATTTCACCCAAGTGACTTAATAGATGAAATCAGCCAAATTTCCTCAGAATTTACATTTTTATCTGTAGCAGAGCGGATTTGAAATGCTGCAGAATAACCAGTGAGGACTTAGACCTCTATCGAAAGCTCTAATTTCTTTGCTGTGTATTTGTTGGTGCTGTGGACAGACATACTAATTGCGTTCCGTTAATACGGCTTGCTGTTTGTCTCTTCTAAATACATTGCTTTTAGAGGGTCGCAGAATACCGTGTGTATGGAAACTTGAGTGTGAGGATTCATTGGATATCCCGAGGACTTTTTTCTGTCTGTGCCCAAGCTGACAGTTTGCAGATCTTGAAATGGGCTGATTTGGTAACATTAAAAACCTAAAATAAGGAATTTTCATTCACCCTATTTAAGCAAAAGTCAGCTCATTGCTGCTTTCTAGATGCTGCACCCCTATGTGATGGGCAGCACTCCTGCATGCTTATTTATTACTGAGCTGCACATTTATAGTGGACTAAGATTTTAGGTGATACTTTTCCTTGTACAGACTGCCAAAGAACCTGCATTTTTTTGAGTAAATGATGCATACAGGAAGGAGTAAGTGCCTCTCGTGAAAAAGCTGATCATAATCACGTGGCTTTCAAAATTTATGTATCTTCAGTACTAGACAAGGAGGAAGGAGAATCTGCAAGAGGCTCTAAGCAAAAATTTCCACAAGTATTGGTGTGATTAACATGTTATGATTACTGTGTTAGGGAAGGTACTTAGTGCTAGAAGTAGAAGGTAAGCTTGTTTTATTCATACCTTCCCTTTGATAGTAGAAGAATATTTATAGCATTCAAGATAAGTCTCCCCCAGTAAAGCTATATCCAGGAGGAAATAATGATTCTGTAGGCAGGCAAATTCCTAAAAATATAGGCTGTGCAATTTTAGCTTCAGATGAAGTAATGACCTAGGGCTTTGAGAACTAGACTTGGCTTGGTGTTTCTTGTCGATTGCAGTACAAGTAAAATGCGCCGGTTTTGGATACGCTAAGAATTCTTACTGTTTGAAATCTTAGTTTAAAATCTGCTCAGCTAGGAGCAGAATGGAATTTAGCTAAAAAGAAATGATGAATCCACAGTTTGGGTGAAGTGCAGGGCAAACTGCTGTAAAGCTCCCTTCCCTCTTCTTCCTCCCCCCTGCCATGGGAAGATAGCAGCATAATTTTGTAATCTCTCTTTCTTTTTCCCTTTTTTCTTTAAGCAAGTCTGAATACATTTCCTGACTGCGGCTGTAGTCCTGCCTCATGCTGGAGAATACAAGATGAGAACTAAGAGAAAAGTGGAACTTGGTCTCCCATAATAGTTTTTTAGTTAAGAACCATTATGCTGCTACTTCATTTCTGTTCTGCCATCAGGAGTATCTCATAAATCAGTGTATAGCTTCTCCATAGGTTTGTTCTAAATTGACTTTTGTGTAGTTTTTGTTAAGCAATGTGTAAATTGTTAGTCCAATGTGCAAAACTTGAAAAGCATCATTAAGGGGAAAATGAACTGAACTATGTAACAGCATGAAAGAATGGAACTCTATGCCTACACTAATTTCTTGCAATAAGCTTTGTAGCGAGAGAGATTTTAATTACTGTATTTCTAAATGTTGCAGGGAGATTTAATAGATCATTTAAGGTTTTTAAGGTGATTGTGAAAGTGGGTATGTTCAAAGGTCCTCTAGGCTTATGGAGGGAAAAGAGGAGTGCTTTTTAAGATGGACAAAGGCAACAATAAAAAGAGATGAACAAGCTAGGCCCTGGTTAGACTGACCCTTGGAGGCCCTGTCTGCTGATGCAGGTGAAATTGGAGACTGCAAGCGCTGGTATCTCTGCTGTTTGCCAGCTAGCTGTCAATATTTACTGCTTCAGCTGCTTCAAGTCTTCAAGTCAGCATGTAAAAGAGAGAATTTCAATGTTCTGAAGGCCAGGAGTACTTGGCAATAACTTTTTTTTTTTTTATGACAGGTTAAGAGGAGTTAGTGAGTTAGAGTTTACTGCAGGATAATGGGATTAAGAATGACTCTTCTAAGGAGATTCTTCAAATTTGCATATAAATTGTGTGTTGGTTGCAGCGGTTCACTTTATTTTATATATATATTTACTCATACCATATGTTGACAGACAATTTACATAGAATGAATAAAATAGGGTACTGTGGAATAACAAAACAACCATGTTTTGGTATTTGGGGCTAAATGGATATATTTCATGGATATACTTAGTATGTGGAGGGAGGTTTTTTGCGCAAGTAAGTAAGCCTGTTTGCACAGAGGTGAGTGCTTTATTGTCATATCAGAAAGGAATCGAAGAGAGAGCAGAGTCTTCCTCATATGTTCCAGCTGTACTCTGTGTGTGAGAACAAGAATAAAAAAGGGTGTTATTTATTCAGATATGAACATAAATGGCTTCTCATGCAGGGGTTTAACCCCACCTTTAACCACTGATCTCTCCAAGCTCAGGATTGCTTTAGGTCTTTGAACTTGGACATTGTAATGCAAGTGCAGTGCACTCCTACCAATGCTACAAGCAGTATCGAAGTTTTGTAGAGGGATGCAACTGCTTTTACCAAGATAGTGCTGTTAACGAAGGGCAGCAGTCATAGACCATGCCTTGCAGGAAGTCATTTGTATCTGACTTCATGTAAGTGCTTTGTGTGCCATTTAAGTGTTTCATTTACAACTTGGATCTTCTTAGTTAGGCTTCTGTCAGAGATGAGCTCAAAGGTAGTCTAAGATGGAAGGGATCCAACAGTTTATGTGAAATGACTACTGTTTTCTAGCACTTTTTTAGCAGATTTAAATAATTAATGCAGTATTTATGTTGATGTCTGTCTATTTCAACCATCTAATAGTGGAAGAAACGGAGGTTGCTTGATGCAGTCTTCCCTTACAAACAAAATCAGAGTAGTAAATTGTGTGTGTGTACTTTGTACATCAGAACTCATAATTGCAGTTCTGGGTGTCCAGCTTTATATATAGTCTCTGATCCTTGACTAATCCTGGTGATTATCAGGTCTAGGCAGCCGTTACATCAAATGGCACTTGGCTGAGTGAGTATTAAAGACAGAGGAGCCTTACAGGTTCAAAAAGCTTGTGTCTGATAAAATATTTCATGTCAAATATGTAGTTTAAATGGAAGAGGTTTTCAGTAAGGCAAATTTATTATGAACTGAGCCTAGCTGGGATTCTGCTTCAGATTCTTGGCTATTTAATGTAGCTGAAAATAGACCAACTATCTTTCAGCCACCTTAAGATTCAGCTTTTTACATTATATTGTCTTGGTTTTTTCTAGTCTTCCTTGCTATTCTTTAACTCTTCAGTAGTGGAGTTTAGGCATTTACCAGAAGGGCTTTGTACTTATGTGCAGGTCACTTAATTGATCCTTGCTCACATCAATTAAACATTTTAGGGCTTTTACTTAAACTTCATACTTTTTTAGTGGCTCTATTGTTTTGACAAACGGAGTTAAGGGGGGACTCATGTTTATGGCTACATAGGGAAAAGCAGGGCTGTGATCATACTTAAAATATGCAATTAAGGTTTGCTTTCCTTCAGCAGCCTTAAATATTTGTTAATGTAAGACATTTGCCAGGGCTTGCTGACAAAAAAGGGGAGAAAAAAAAAAGACATTTAAGGAAATTTGAGGGTTTCTGTTTGCAGTGATATAATTGGGCCAAGTTGGTCAGACTGTTCTCCCCTTTGTAGTCACTAAGTATTTTGAAAGGCCAGATATTTAATTCCAGATGATACTGAAATAAATCCTTTTTAATGTATCTTCCTATGTACAGTGTGAGTCATGAATCTTTGCTATGAAGCAGTAATGTTAGCTGGGTCAGATGACGTGAGTATTCTATTTGTTACACTCTGCAAGACAGAAAGGTGCAATAATGAAGTCTTATCAAATGCTCTGCCATGCAGGTATAGCAAGTAATGGAGTTGTCGTAGTATCAAGAATTTCCTCTCATTAGCTAAAGCACATTAACCTGCTGTGTATGCTGGGTTGTTGCCAGGGCTAAGGAAAAAGTAAAATGTTAGATGTGGAAACATCCACATGGAGGGGAGTGACTTCAGCCTTGAAACAGAAAGAAATGAGCTATGAAGTACATGTCAATAAGATGCATTTAGCTCTTGAGGAACATTTTTTTTCATGTTGCTCTAAAAACGGGCTACTAAAATGATAGCAGTCCTATGAGCTTGGTTTCTTGATTGTGTCTACCTAGTACCATCTTCTCAAGTTCATTCGTGTTGTCTGTTTTCTGCCTGCATTTTAATATATTTTTTGAAAATGTCACTGCTGAGATCAAGTAGTTGGACTTCCATCACGTTTATACTCTTTTATTAATTGCCACCTAATTTGTCTACTTCATTCTAAGCTTTTAGATTATAAGGAAGCAGTCTCCATGACTGTCTGGAAATGATTGAGACCTGTTATAAACAAGCCCCATTCCTCCATCAGGAATCAGCATTTTAGTTAACTATAAAATGACTTTTTACTTAAGAAAAGAAAAAATGAATTGAATGTGCTTGTCTTTTCACTACCTACACCTGTTCTAATATCCCATGTACATTGTAACTATTTAGATATCTTTAGCTCAAACCCTTAACTAATGGTGTGTCTTTTTCTTCAAAGAAGAGATGGAGGTGTTGAATGAAGGCTACTGCAGCCATGGAGAAAAATCCCACCGCTAATCTTTGTTTGAACTGTGTAGGCGTCTTTATGGTTTGCTGAATATCTCACTGAGGCGTAAAGGCTGTTTGCAGCATTATGTTGTCGTGTCTGTCTGGTTTATAATAGTTGCACTTAAACAATATGACTTCATGCAATCATTTAATCAGACATTGAATAAATTATCAAGAAAGCTTTTGGATTAATTGTTCGGTAGTTTTAAGCTTCTTACAAGTGCTTTAATGCATGATACCCTGTTTGTTCTTGGTTTTCTTGCCTTGTTCCCTTTAAAAGTGGTAGGTGGATCATGTGGAATCCTCTGGACGTACGTGGTGAGAAACTGAGAATTTTCTGCTCAGCAGAGCAATGGTTGTGGAGCCTCTTTGGTATAGCAGGGGGAAGAAGATAAAGTGGGAATTGTGCAAAAATCTTGGAGCTAGCAGCTCATGCAGAGCCTGAAGAAAAGCTGATAGGATGAGGAAGACCATAGCAAGGACTGAGCTAAGCCACAGGAGGAAGTTCCCTAAGGACAAAGGAGACGCGTGCAGTTTTCTGCGTCACGGAGCTACCCTTGATAGAAGCCAAGGCAGGAAACAAAAGACTGTCTTGCAAGGACACAGTGCACAAACAGGAAACTCGTTTTTTCGTCCCTGTATGGTTCTGTTCTTTCATCTACTCGCTTTAATTGCTTGTTAGGTATTTTGCTTGATGAAATCTGGCATTTTTTACATCTCAAGTCCTGTTTGAGGGAACTTGTGAGGAGGAGAAGGCGCAAGCAGGGCCGTGTGAAAGCGTGGCTGCCTTTGTATTCCTCAAGTCAGCTGTTACTGTTTCTGATTGCCACAATGTTTGTTCAATTGCATGTGTTGTAATTGCTGTTACGTGGCTGTTTGTCGTGTTGCCTCAGCAGTTTGCACTTCTTAGGCTGGTTAATTTGTACTTTGCAAAAAGTAAAAAGTACAGAAGGTTTAGTTGCTTGATGAGTGTTTAGAACTTCACTGACTTTCAGAAGTCTAGCAGTAAATCATAAAATCCGTTTATGGAAGTTTCACACTAGTACAGTTTCTATATTATTTAAAAGTAATTTTCAATAATGTGGTTTCATAATTCATGTTATCTTCTATTTTTGCCATTAAAAGAAACTAATAAACACTGGTTATCAAGTACTTTTTATATACATGTGCTTCTGTCCCCAGGAAGCCCTTCCAGTTGCATACTGATTAGTTTTAATATACTGAGAACAGACTCTTATTTAACTGAGGAAATGCTAAATAAGCAATTTTCATCAAGAAACTGAAGTGCAACCTGTGAAATTTAAATACAATTTTAAAGGTATTTTGAAGGGTAGTAAACGTCTTAACACTGCCCTGTTCCATGTGGTATGTTTTGAATGAGATTCTCCTGCATTAGTTTATGCAAGTTTTAGATCTTATGTCAAGATGATGTTTGCTTTGAGTCACCTTGGTTGGCAGCAGGTTTATTTTTGACTTAGGTGTAAAAGCATTTGTCTGTGTTTTTCCTGAAGCTGCTTTCAGGTGCTTCTGTGTTTGTTTGCTCTGTAACCTAGCTGTGCGATGCGGTTCAGGTGTGTCAGAACTTATATAGAGCTATGTTGGTTATTGTCCAATTTTTAGTTTCTGAATGTGTGCTTTATTTATATGTAGGTTATCTGTTGAGGTTCTAAATGATACTAGCAAGCAAAAATAAAGAAAATCTCAGTATTGCTGGTACAGGAGAGAGAATTTACTTAAATTGTATACATCTTGGAGACAAAAAGAAGGAAAATACCTTTATGGATAAGAACTAATTAAAAATGTCAGGAACATGAATTTTTAAGATTGCTTCAGTGTGGAGATCTTTGAGTTTAAAGTAGTGCTCTTGCTGCATCTAGATGACCATGGCTGTAATGTTCAAGTTTTCAATTTGTTATCTACAAAATGAACAAAGTAGCAAGTGACCACATATATGAAAAATTTGATGATGCAACTTGTCTAGAATTTCACAGGAATCTGACCAAATCAGTTCAGTACTTCAATACGATGTTGAGCTGTCATAACTGTAAAACCATCCTCTAGTCACTCGCACTCCCCACTTTTAGGCATTATCCATCCTCCAGTTTAATGGTTTTCTTTGAGATGAGTGTAGATGCAATGAATGGGGCAGAAGTATTGCACAAATACTGAGTTAGGAAACTGTGATCCCTTTGCAATACTTTGCTCAGGTAATTAACTGTGTTCTTCTAAGCTATTGATAAACTTGCAATTATTATTATGTGCTACTGTAACATGAAGAAAATGTTATAAAGGCCTTTCGATTGTCCATGCTGTCAGTAGTCGGATGTTACTCATTCAGTTAATTAGCAATGCTGTTGCCTTCACAAAGATGTTTACAATGGAATGAATCCTTAGGGCATGTTTTAAAAAATGATGTCCTTTCCCAGATAGGATGAGCCGCAAAGTCCTAGTGATTTCTACTGAGGTGAATGGAAAACGTTAATTTCTTTGGGTTCTATTCGGTTTTCTGTAAAAAGAGAGAATGCTCCTTTTTTAGTGTCTTTTGTGTGTGAAATAGTGTATGTTTTAAAGCTGTTTCTAGTAGAAATGCTCACCATCAGCATTTTGGAAGGCACGTCCTGATGGCTGCCTCCTACAGAGGAAGGAAATGTCCCACATTTTTTTATATAAGCTATTTTGGCTAAAGGTAGTATTATTGTTTTGTAACAATATTTCTGTATCCCTTACTAGCTGAGGACCTTGAAGCTCTGAGGTCATTCTCCTTTGCTGTAAGGCTCTACTTGGGTTTAGAAGAGTGACCTTAAAAAATGAAGAGGGAGAACTAATTTATTTCCTGAGAGTGCACTAGTGAGATGTGTGAGAGCCGATGATAACATGTAGTCTTGTTTTGAAGGGATATGCCTTGCAGTTGTTTTATATTTGCATTTTACATTACTCATCAGTAGTGATGTATGATGATATGGCTATGGAGTTGTGGTTGAAGGAAATATTTTTGTTACTGTTTTGCACCTCTCTAGGAGGGGCGGGGGAGAGTGAATTTGAGCTTCACCTGTTAAATGAAAACATACAGGAAGGAAGAGTCTTTGTTCTGGTAGAACAATGAAGTTTGGAGCAGGGCTGGCAGAGCATCTAGAACCATAGAATGCTTAGGGTTGGAAGGGACCTCTAGAGATCATCTAGTCCAACCCCCTGCACATGCAGGGTCACCTAGAGCACGTAGCACAAGGCTGCGTCTGAGCAGGTTTGGAAGATCTCCAGAGAAGGAGACTCCACAACCTCT
This sequence comes from Tinamus guttatus, assembly GCF_000705375.1. The sequence continues at coordinate 184,554 of NW_010583051.1, read as the reverse complement.
CTGGGCAGCCTGTTCCAGGGCTCTGGCACCCTCACTGTTAAGAGATTTTTCCTTAAGTTCCTGTGGAACTTTTGGTGTTTCAGTTTGTGGCCGTTTCCTCTAGTTCTGTTGGTGGCCACCACTGAACAGAGGCCAGCAATCTCCTCCTCACTGCCTCCCTTGAGGTACTTATAGATGCTGCTCAGGTCCCCTCTCAACCTTCTCTTCTCCAGGCTGAACAGGCCCAGCTCCCTCAGCCTCTCCTCGTAGGGCAGATGTTCCAGGCCCCTGATCAACCTTGTAGCCCTGTGCTGAACTCTCTCCAGCAGCTCCATGTCCCTCTTGTACTGTGGAGCCCAGAACTTCAGATGTGGAGTATTGTGTCTCTAGAATATATATATATGTGTGTGTGTGTGTACTCTAGAACAGGTGTGTGTGTGTGTGTGTGTACTCTAGAACAATAATAAAAACCTGCAGCTCTCAAATGTGTCTTAGTGCAGATCCAAATATATAGATCTTGTACGAGTAGTATGAGGTTAAGGAAAAAGGTGCTTGGAGATGTATACTTGTCCTAGACTCATTTATGTCCTGGTTGAGAGTGTGAAGGAGAAAATGTTTCTATCTCTTAATGCGCTACGACAATGAAATGAACTCTGAGAATCAGATTTGTCTTAGTTTTCTCTACCTTTTTGACCTTTTGATTAGTTATTTTGGTGAAAGAATCTTTTGACTCTTAATTTTTAGCAGTTATTGCCACTTAAAAATATTGGGGGGTGGAGGGAGGACACTTGCATGTGTGTTTATACTTGCTGTTATTTATCTTGATAAATGTAAAATGGTAAGCATCTGGTGATAGACTTCTTTTCCATCTTGATAAATACGTGAATATATATATATATATGTATTAATTTAGTCAAAATTATTTTGTTTGCTTATGACTAAGGCTTGCCAAGGTAAGATGCATCTCTATGGAGCTGTATTCATGAGCTAAGATTTCTGAGAGTTAGCAGGCAAATTTTATGGCATCCTCATACTTGTTTCTTTGTGTTCATTTCAGTAAATGAGCTATGATGATGAAGTTATGGTCAAATGTAATCTGGAGCCATGATGGTGTGAAATGGAAGTTCCAAGAAAAAAACTCAGAGGTGGAGGGATGTAAGTTGAAAGTAAATGGCCAGCATTCAACTCGCTCTTCCAAACTCATTCTGCAAGAAGGCTTAAAGGCCTCGTACATTCTGCGCCAATATAGCCTTTCAACTGACCCTTGAAATAATCTTATTAAATAGATCAAATACAGTTTGTGCTAAAGTTAAGTATCTTCCACTGTTTCTGAAATTGTATTCCACCTTGACAAGAAACCAGCTGACCTGGACTATCAAAAATACATAGTCATCAAAACTTATTTTGCCTATGGCTCTCTTGCCTTTTACTGTCCCATGTGGCATTTACCTGTATGTTAGAGGATGAACATAAACCAAGAAAAATTGAAAGAATGATTATATACCTATATATACTTTCATAGAGGGTTTTATCTGGTGAGTTACTAGTGCAATTTTTGTCTCGCTACTTATTGCAGACTTATTACAAACAGTGTTTTCTGTTTGAAGCATGTCGTGAAACACAAAGGGTTTTCTTCTTGGCATGCTCTTATTGTTTAGCTTAATAGATGCTTGAAATGCTTACAGGGGAAAAAAAAATCTAGAAGAGTTTTGGTAGCCATAATTTGACTCTGTTGCTTAAGGAAGTAGAAATTTACCTTTGGTCATGTTATTTACCTGTATTTGGCCAAAGGTTTCTGGATGACCTATATGAAATAGCTTTGATTTAATGGTTTTGCAGTCAAACTATAATTTAGTGGCATTCAAATTGTTGCTAATTATGTTTTTTGTTAGTGAATACAGTCTCACCAGTATTATTGTTAATCAAGGAAGCAAGTTATCCTGCCACTTAATAAAAAATTAAAGCATTAACATACAGTATGAAATAATTTAGTTTATTTTTTGAAGGAGGTAAATGTGATGTGCTCAAGGATTAGAAAGAGGAAAAGGTATCAGTTCCGTAAAAAATGTCATGCGTGTTGGTTATTGGTGGTAGCTTCTATTTTAACGTTTCAGGCATGTATGAAAATTGTGTGTGTGTGTGTTAGCTTTGAAAATCAGCTTGTACATGACTCGAGAGGATGCTGCCTTCCAGAACACTGTGCCTTTGGCAGATGTGTTTCAGACCCAGGTTTCTGCTCTCCAGTGCAGTCTCTGGAGAGGGAGGAAGGGCATCAGATCCACTAATGGTAATTTGGGGGTTGCAAAGTGTGAGGAGTGCTTGATCTGGAAGAAAGTAGCAGACTTCAGATAAGAGTCAAGCAAGACTGATGAGTTGGAAATGGCATTTGAGAAATGGGTTTGTTGGAGGAGATTATACCTAGTAGCGTATACCAACTTTAAAAATCTTGAAATATCATCCGAAATCTTTAACAAAGTGTTGGTGAAAATGACTCAGTTTCCCGTATCCGTTCATGTGCTGGCTCCTGGAGCACATAATAACATTTCCCTGCTATTGTTTGTTACATTAGCTCATGGAAAATGTCTGTGTATCTCTTATTTTGTCACGGCACTGTGTATTGTAATATACATAATCACATGTGTTAATTGTATTACATGATCATATTTCCCTTCTCATCTACTCTGCCCCATGAGCTCATTTTATTCATTGCATAGTCTCACTTTTGAGCATCTCCTGTAGGAGATAAAAGGTATGAGTGAGTGAGATAGGATTGTAGAAAGAAAGTGTGTGATCTCAAATAGAAATTCACAAATCATGTTCTGGAGCACTAAATCATTTGTTCTTGACAGAGAAAAAAAATTCAGAACTACTAAATTTGCCGGGGTGTATGTCTAACTCAGCAGAACATGAAATATTGTTATGCCTTTGTGTATAAATTTATGATAGATTACCATGAATTTTATATACCCACCGTCTTGGATAGTGTGATTGCTGCTGCTCGTCTCATTTGAGAAAGAACAGAGAGTAACTGGAGAGGGAGAGAGGAAAACAAGGTGATTGAGTTGAATAGTGTTTTTTTTTTTTTTAAAAAAAAAAAAAACTTTGAAAAGCTAAATGAAGACACAGTGCAAGCCTTAATCAGCACTGATGTGAGGGGAGCACTCATCTAAGGCAACAACAGGGGATGTCGGATATAATTAGAAGAATAGACTTAAATGGATGCATCTTTTATTGTGATACATAATTTAACTGTGCAAATCCTTGCCTCTGAATTGTGTAAACTTCTAGCATACAGAAGAAGTATTTATGGAAGAGAATTTGATGAAGAGCTATTAAATATAAGATTTCATGTGTTGCTAAAGTGCTTGATTCAGAAATCAATCAATACCCAGAGAAAACACTTTGCTAATGTATAAAATGCATCTCCATCTTGTTCCTTCACCTCTTCTCCGCCAAGGCTGCATCAGCCTGGGCTCGTCATGGTTGTTTCTTCAGCGTAGATTGGGTGTATAGTGAAGTGTGGCTGGTGACTAATCGCCTTTTGCTGTCTGCTCTTATTAGCTGTCTGATGGTGATGCGATTGCACCACTTTTGACAAGTGCGACGCCTGTAACAAAATGCACAAGGTTTGGTTTTGAAAGGCATTTTGGGTTGGAAGGTTAGGTTGCCAACTAATTCTGTGGTTGTGTCAATTTTGATGAATGCTAGGTAGTAATAGGTATCTTGAATAAGTTATGCTTAGTAATATTTGAATGATAGTGTGCAGTTGATGTTCTAGAGGCTGGCTACTATTCTATAAACAGTACGTTTAGCTTTCTTGACAGAAAATGAATAAGATGTTTGTTAATATCAACCTTCTGTAGGTCAATTTGACTGGTGCATTAGTACAGATGTAAAGAATATGAAGCTTTTCGTGGTTTTCAAGTTTGTGTATACCTTAACCTTTCTAAACAATTCACTAAACTGACAAGTGCTGAACTGGTGTCGGGTTTGTTGGCAAATGTGTGATATGTAGGTTAGCATAGGGAGAGTAACCTGGCGAATTCTTAATTATTGGTGTCCTGGTAATTGTGAATTACTTCCGTTGGGAAAATGAATTTTAAGGCCTTTTCTCTTTCTAAGTAAAGATGTATCCTCTTACCTTCTTTGCTCTTTTTCAGCCCCCTTTTCCACGTAACCCGCTTTTCTCCAGCATATCTTAGTGGTGCATCACTGGAATTGTTTTATGCATACACATATCATACGGCTATTCAATATAGAGCTTGCAGATTGCTAAGCTTTTAAACCTTGTTTTTTTTTTTTTTCTTTAAGGGCTTATAACAAGAAAGAGGAATCTTTTCATCAAGCTGAAGATAAAGTAGAAGAAAACTGTATCATGTGTTAGAATACTGAAGGGTGAAATTTCTTGGATTAATATATTTCTGGATTGTAAAGCAAAGGAAAGAAGAGATTGAAAATGGGGAGAAAGAAAATACAGATCACAAGAATAATGGATGAACGGAATAGACAGGTGGGTCTGTATGAGCAATGAGTGGAAACTCTGAATTGGTTTATTTTCTTAATTTAGTTTTTTCATGCAGAGTTTTGTAATCATGTGTGATGGAGTTACCAGACTACAAACAATGAGTGTCCTTTAAATGTCTTTACTGCTAAATGATGGAAAACTGTTATTAAAAATAATATCAATTACTACAGGACAAATTCACTTTGTAACTAATGTATCTAATTAAATGAATTATGCAGATATGTTACTCTGCACGTTCCAGTAGGCTGCAGAATGATAGAGAAGATTTTTGGAAACATGCATTTTGCTTGATCTGATAGCTACTAGGCACATTTAAGTTGAAAAAGGTATTTTGGAGAGGGTGTTTACATTGGATATTTAAATATATTTTGAAGTATCTGAAGTATAAGGAAAAGTGTTGTAGAAATGACTTGCCATTAAGAATAATTATAATGTATCAGACTGTAGAGGCAGCTAGTCAAATGCTTTTGCTCCAGAAGCAGTTACAAAGGAATGACCAGGGAAGAGCGAGGTGAAGAGGCTTGCTACATGTTATGCTACTCTGTGTTCTCTTCTAGCACCAAACTATTCTTAGCTCAGGGATTTCCTGAGCTTGATGTGGTTTCCGTATATTTTAATAACTATTAATGCAGTCATCTCCTCTCTCCCCCCGACCTCCTGCCCCAATCAAACTTGTCCAGTCATCCTTGGAAACTTTAAAATAGTTAAATTTACAACATTTTTGGCAAGTTTAATAGATCTGTTGCCCATTGTTTTAAGAAACACTGCACAGAGCATACAAGATGCATACAAATCATCAAGCCATGTAGTGGCTTAATGATGTTGATTCTTCCTTTTCCCTATAGGATTTGGGTTGCTTTTTAACTCCTCTTGAGCACCAAGTTGGTGCTGGGGTAATGGAGTCCTGTGAGACTCTCTTGCTCCCGCCATACCTGCTTGGAGCCCTGTTTCATGTGTGAAAACCAGGACTGTTTTTTCCCAGTGTTGCTTTAAAGCCATGTAAACTCTGAGAACACTATATATAGCAAGAAAAGTATTATTGTACTTTGGAAGAAAGCCAGGTATTGTGTTTGAACAGCTTTAATTACACAGTTAACTGTATGTTTGATGTAGATAAATGAGTTAAATACACATAGTAAAAGTAGCTGAATTAATTTTGGTTGTTTCAGATTTTACTCTAGAACTTCAGGCAAGCTGATGAGGTTGAATTTTTTTTTTTTTTTTTTTCCCTTTCCCCCACTTTTAATTTGTTTGAAAGAAGTTGGATAATCTTGTTTGTTCTGCTTGAAATCATAGATGCTGACTAGCTCCTTTATGCCTAAAATAAATAGGAGACTGAACTTTAAGTTTTGTTTCTGGCTGTTTTTTTGGCTAGTACTTTAATGTGCTCTTTGTAATGACTAGGAAAACATTCTAGGCTCTAGCTTTTAAAATGGGAATTGAACTTGCCTTTTTCTTTTTTCACAAAAACTCGGATTTTTTTTTTTTTTAAAGGTGTTAAAGAGCTTATATCAGTACAACCAAATGTGTTTTGGGTAGAGGTATTGATGGTGATCCTTAAGCCTTGCATCTAGGTTTTTTTGGTCAGGTAGTATATGCAATTTTGACATATTAATGTATGTCGTAAGTATTGATTTACTGTCAAGGATCTTTTTCATTGACCTAGACAAAAGAGGTATTTAGGATTTGTTTGGCCAGCAGGAGAGCATAGTTCAGTTGTGTTCTGTTGGTTTTTCTGCAGTACACGTTGCTGATTAGTAGGTCATTCACGAACAGCCGGTAAAGTTCTGCTATGATATTTTCTCATCTCCTAATAGGAGTAGGATGGAGCAGAACTTTGCTGGTAGAGCAAGTTCTTATGGCTTCTGTGGGAAGAAAAGCTGTTGTTTCATCAGAAGCCTCTTGTTTCAGATGTGATTTGTGACTGAACTCAAAACAGACTATATAGACCGTTACTCTGGAGGATTGCAATTATCACGAGACCATCATTGTAGTATTAATTAAGCACTCTTATCAGCTTGAACGAGCTGTAGGGCATGCATGTTCATCAAGCTGAAGAGAATAAAGTACAGTAAATTAGATATCGAAGGAAAATGTTGCTCTCATTGCCACTCCCTGCTTTTCACTAAACAATATTACAATAATACGGAAGAAGCAATTGCCCTGCAATGAAGATGCTTGTCTTCATTTTGTGTGTTTGTAAGTACAGCAAAAAAAAATCTATGGGAAACTTGCAGGACTAATCTAAACTTCTTAAAGAACACTGAGTTTATAATAAGTGGTACGCTTTACAGTAAGGCCTGAACTGCAGTGGGACAGGCTTGTGATAAACACTATCCAAACACAAAATGAGAAATAAGTCTTCACTGAAGAGCTTATAATTAAAATAGCCAGACAAAAGATGGAAAAGAAAGCAAGTCAATAGAGAGGTTAGGTTGCCTTGATGTGTGCATAAATGTTCAACATGTTAAACTATAGAAGCCCTTAAAACAGGTTTTGCTGTTTCTTGTCCTTTGCTTAATTCTAATTTTGCAAACATATCACGGTTAGTAACTTTTAAATGTACAGAACATATGTTGTTTAACTATCTTAAGAGGCTTGGAGCTTGAGTTGTAATGGGGGCTGTGAATGGGACTCCAGACACAAGTGTTGCTTTACACTCAGAATCACAGATTTAAAGTTTTGCTAGTTCTGAAAATAGCATCTTTATTTAAAAGGTCTTGGAAGATTAATTTCGTAGTAGTAGATTAAGTGCCTGTTTAAGTCACTTAAGAGGAGGTTTGGTAAAAATATAGTCCTTTAAGTTGGCTTTGGCATCACACCTGTAACTGATAGGAATTAAAAATACACCAACTCTCTGACATTATTAACTGAAATTTTGTGTAAGAAATAAATTTGGAAAAAAAAACCCAGGGGGTGGTGTTTTTTTTTTTTTTTTTTTTTTTTTTTTTTTTTTTTTGTAGTGAAGGTTTTTGGTTTCTTTTTGCTTCCTTTGGCAGATGCTCTTTTGGGCTATTCTGTAATGAATTTATTCCTTCAGATTGGTTTTAACTAGACAGAATGCTTGTTTTATCATTTACCCAAGTAGCCCAAAACAATCCAATTGTATAAATTATAGGAACTAGATATTTTTTTTATAGCCACAAAAAATCCTTGCTAGCTTTGCATAATTAGAAATTATATTACACACTAATGATATTGCTGTAGATATGCTGTTAGTTTTAATTTTGATTTAGTAGAATTAAGTTTGTGAGTACATGTTCATGAGGATAAGCATTACAAAATAACAGTAACAATCACAAAAGGAAATACTATAATACCAGGAAAATCTCTGTTGGTCAAACACAGGAAATACAGTTAGGGAATCTTCCAGATTTTAACTCTTGCTAGTAGTTAGGTGGCAGTGATAGATTTAGATGGATGGTAGAGGGAAATTACGGTCTATCTTAGTCCAATGTGGAACATTAACCCTAAAAAGCACAGTTATTATTTTCGTAAGAATTATAACACCTACATGAGATGAACAATCCTCCTTTTAACTTTGCACACATTCTGTAATTTTGTTAGTAGGAATTTCTCAAATGCTTGATTATATCCTTCACAGTGTGGTCATTTTTGGGGAAAAAAATCATTATTCTTTCTTCTCTAGGTCACCTTCACGAAGAGGAAGTTTGGATTAATGAAGAAGGCCTATGAGTTGAGTGTACTCTGTGACTGTGAAATAGCACTCATCATTTTTAACAGCTCTAACAAACTCTTTCAGTATGCCAGCACTGATATGGACAAAGTTCTTCTTAAGTACACAGAATACAACGAGCCCCATGAAAGCAGAACCAACTCAGATATTGTTGAGGTAACATTTTGAAAAGATCATCAGTTATCTTAACAAGGCATCAATTTAGTCTATATTACACTATTTAATTGTATGCATTTAATAACTTAGAAATATTGTCTTAAATCTTAATCTCTGTTTTCAGTCTGGGTTTTTTAGGGGATGAAGTGTTCTTTACAGCCACATTGTCTTATGAGTATATCATGAATATAGGGGGGAATGAAAAAAGGAAGGTAGAGAAGGTGAAAAACTGCATCTATAGAAGAAAATAGGTTTTGATTTTGTTGCTAAATCAACCACTGTATTTAGTTGTAGTTAGCAGTAAAACAACCACAATTTCTGCAGTAATAGAACAATATGAATATATTTACTCAGAGGTGTTGGCTTCTTCTGCCATTTGTTTTGCTTCTGGTTCGAGTATTTACTCAGAATTTTCCCATATGTAACTTCTAAATTTAGATACATCAGAAATCAAGGATTCTCTTGGCAGTTGGAATCTCTTTGTACTGTATTTGGACTTTTTGAAAAGCTAAAATTTTTTCATTAAAAATGACTAGTTTTGTTTCCGTTAGGTTGCATTATCTTTTAAAGACTGTTACAAATGTAATTGGATAGAGCTTGGCCTATATGCATCCTTCTTTTTTAATATTTCTGGTTTTATCAAATAAGATGCAATAAATAAGAAAATCAGATAACTCAGCTTTTGAATATTATCAGTGTTTTTGCTGTCACTCTTTGATATTTGGAGATTATACATTTAAATAAAGCTTTCTTTACAAACTAACTTCATTTGAAATGTAGCACAGGGTCTTTCCAGAGCAGGATAACTGAGTTGAACATAATATGAAAAAACAAGGAATTAGTCAGTGAGAAACAATTGGTCATGAAAAACATTAGTTTTAAAAGAAGAAAATTGGATTCTGTTCACTGTTTCAGGAAATAATGGTTAAATACAGACAGTGAATTTGTGGATGGAACTTAATGGGGTCCTGTAACTCATCACGTTTATTCTTGCTGACTAGTGACTGGCTGCTAAATTAGGAAAGAAGAGAAGGAGATGGGAGAGAAGCTCAATTAGATTGTGCTTGTTCTTACTGCTCAAGGCCTCAGGCTTGTGCTTTCAGAGGTCTTGGGTTCCGTTTCTGCAGGAGTGTGATTGTAGGAGGTTTCAGATACAAGTCATGTCTCCAATAGAGACAAAACCAAGAAACAGAAAACTGCTTTTTTATTTTATTTCTTTTTGAGGTTAGTTTATCACCTTTATTATTATCACCTTCCTCAACTTCTGTATTGAACTTTGAATACTACTAAAGGAAAACTGCAGGCTTTGAAGAGTTGAAGGAATATTACCTCATCATTCAAGTAACATAAATAAGAATTAAACACTGTAGAGGAAGGGGAAATATCTAATTCTTTTGAGATGAACTACTGACTGACAAACCAGAACAGGAGCTAGGCATGTGAGTCAGTCAGTTGGCTAGCCTGAGGTGTGGGGTTTTTTTCTGTTAAGACCTGTGAGACTACTGCTGCTTTGCATCTTGAGTGAGAGTCCTTTCCAAATTCCTTTATACAGAGGCCTACCTATAGTTTTATACTAATGTTAAGCATTTGACCCATGGCAACCACACAAAAAATGACAGGTCCAAAGTTCATATATTTTTCCATTCTGAAGGAACTTGTAAACCCATATGAAGAGTCTATTATTTCCTCTGTAGAGATATATACCAGTTCTGGAGTGTGCTCTTGTTTCTAAAGCACAAGATTTCTGAATTAGAAAAGTAGTTACCAGACAATTTAGTTTAGCCTTATGCATTGTTTAGTCTTTTTGAAAGGTATTTTTGCTTTTATTAAGACCAAGTTATTTAGCCAGAGAGAAAAATGCATACCTTTGAGAAAAAAATCTGCTCTGAGTTCTAGGCTGTATTGTGTGTATCAAAGTCTAATCAGTAAGATGAAATATAAGCAAGCTTGTTGTACCTTAAGTAGATTGACATTTTGCTGATAAATTCCATGGGGGAAAATAACTGTGTATAGTTTTTCAGAGAGATTCTGTAGTTTTGTTTTTGTAGCTGATTACATTTGAGATTTGTTCTGCTCATGGTAATTTTGTATTCTATTGGCTATAGTTCTTAAGTCAATTAAAAGATTTAAGTCATGGTTGGGCAGGATGGCTTACTTGCTGCTGTAAGTCAGTTTCATCTTTTTCTTCACTTACATGAGATTTGTTTCTGGGAGGTCATTAAAATACTTGAGGTGGTTTAAATAGAAAACAAACTCCTACTTTTTATTTTCCAGGCTGTTGGCTTATTCTTTTGCTTATGCTTGTTGTATGATCTCTTTGGTTTTGTTTTTTTTTTTCCTCTGGTGTGTGTGTGTGTGTATTTATACATTAAAATATTGACATTATTGTGGTGGCGTTATGGTGTGTGTATTTATACATTAAAATATTGCCATTATGGTGGTGGCGTTATGGTTGTCAAGTCCCTGGTTTAATAATGTGCAGATTGGATGCACCTTGTAATAGATCTGAGCCTCACAGAAATGTAGGAGCCATTGGCATGTAGGATTTTGGCACAATTCAAGTAAAAGGTATTCACGTTGTAAACCTAGCCTGGCCTTGTACAAAAAACATTAGGGGAGATGAACTGGTGGAAATGATTCTTTTCAAGTTCTATAAAAACGGGTAATTTAGTAAACAAAGATGACAAATTTTTGCCGATTTCTGGCTTAATTTAACCATGAAGCAAGCAATGAATGTCACAGTAAAGTTCATGCTGTCTTTGATTTCTCATTCCTTGGAAATGTTTTAATTTAAAAAAAAAAACGAAGTGCAAACTTTCAACCAAAAAAAAACCCCAAAAGTTGACATTAATTTTCTAATGAGTGGAATTTGTTTTAACTCTTCTAGAAATGTGTCCTTTTTTATGGGCTGAAGTTCTTATTCTTCTGATAAGTCATAAGGCCTTTCCTGTGAAAATGAAGACATAGCTATCTAATATACTGAAAATGCTCTTGACAGATTTTATTCTAACCAATCTAGGCTTAGATAATATATGCTGAAATAAGTCTTCTGGCTAGAAGTCGCTGTAGCAACAATACTGATGTTGTGTTTCACTGACCTGAAACGTGTCTTTCCAAAATGAAGTATGTCAGTGTTCAATTCATATTTCTTCTGTAACTTCATGTGCCCAGTTTTCATGTTGCAGGATTGAGAGAGCAGTTTGCTTGGCAAGAGTAAACGCTGGAAGCCATACTCGGCCTTCTAGGCCATGTCTTGAGGTGACCTATACAGAGAGCCCAAACAGAGCCCTCCCTCCCTTTTTTTATGTGTTGTGCAGCTGCTGACTGGGGCTGATGCGATAGTCGTGAGCAGGTTCAGCTAGTAAAACCAGAAGAAAATTATCTACTTGGGCTTTGTAAGAGCTGAATTTGCAGAGTGAGGAACATCAAGTACTTTAGACACAGTAATAGCAGCATAGTCAGGAGGAACATAGGAGGAGAGTGAAATGGCGAAGAGTAGGATCCTTCCCCCATCCTTTTAAGCAGCAGCAAGCTGCTAAAAGCTTACCCTTTCACCTGAAGGATGATGTGACACAGGTGAAGTTGAAGTGCCAGCGTTTTGGAATGGTTTATGATGTATAAGGGAAGAAACTAATCTACCACTTCTTTTCAGTACTGTGTGGATGGTAATATTGCCAGTGATTAAATGAAATTCCTAAAAGAAAATCACGTTTTAAAGGAAGTGGAGAGATGAGTAGGGAAACGGGCGTTTTCAAATTACTCTGAAAGTATTCCTAACATACACAGCTCTTGGGAAAAATTTCCTTTATGATCAAGATGAAATGCAGCTGTCTAATGATTCTAGATTCTTTTCCATGTCCCTCTGAAATGTGAAAGGTGAGCACAGTTAATGGTCAGGTAGGTGGAACTTTGGGAGGTTACTCCTTATGCTTACTCATCTCCTGACCTCTTCTCTTTCCAACTCCATGGAAGGAAAAAGCATCTCTTATTGACATTCCTAAATAAATTTATTATACAATTTCTGAAATACAAACTTGTATCGTTTGAAAATGTTCTCAGTGTTTCTTGTTCGTGTAGCACATGGACATCTTCATATCAGATGAGAGAAGTTTTGTGTTATTGTGCAATAAGTTTTAATCTTCTCTCAACATAGTTATGGTAAAGTAAAAGTAGTGCTCTCTTACAGATTAGGATGAGCCATATAGGGATACTGAGGAAACTGAAATTTTCATTCAGTGTAGGTTTTGAATTCTTGCAGTGTTAGGAGTGTGAGTGTCTCCGTATGTATCTACACACACAGGCAACCAGGGTTAATTTAACTTGCCCTTGGCCATGTGTGGGTTATGGACATTCTGTCATGTCACCTCTTCAAACTGAGGTAAGTTGAATTTAGAAGCTGGTCTTAAAATGTGACCTACTTTCCCATTTGGCATCTGTGCTCATCAGAATTTTGGACAGATGTCAATGAATGAGCCTCTTCAATGCTGTATAATTTAATTTAATATTGTGTTTAATATAATATAAAACTTAGATTCAATGCCAGATATTGACAGCTGACCTGAAATACGGAATAGATCTGTATGAAAAGTCATAACTGTTCAAAAATATATTTATGTATACATACACAAAAGACTGCTTTTCTTGGTGTAATATCAAGCAAGTGGTTTGGATGTTTCAGTAAAATCCTTTAACCTGGGAAATGATGATTCTTTAATAGCAAGTAGCTTTCATGAGGACTTGTTTATTCCATAGTTTAGATAGCACTGCTACAAATGTGAGCAAGACAGGGAAGTTTGACTTAAAGGGCTCTCTGGAAACAATGAGCTGGCATAAATGCACCTGATATTCCTTCTAGTAGTGTGTAAGTGTGCTAGTAGGTTGTTATTTATAGCGTTATCACCTTGTATAAACTGCATTCCATGCATAATCTTGCCTTGAAATGCTAAATGGGCACACCTATTTCACTACTTACGTACACCTAATGAAGAGTTGTTGTAGGAGCAATACCCACTCTCTTGTCAGAGACAAGAGACTACCAGAGACTTGTTTGTCAGATCATAGCTTTGAGTGTGAGAACTCATCTGCACATGGAGAGCCTGCAGCGCAAAGAAGCAGATGCATCTCCAGAGCCAGATGGAGCATATGCCGAGAGACAAGCGTGGCGGTGTGGGGAGCATAAACAGAAAAGTTGGTGTTGGAACACTATGACTAAAAAAAACAAAAGCAATAACATATACTGCTGCGTGTGTATGTGTGTTTAATGCTTCATGTAGGTGACTCAAAATGCTCCAAATTTACATTGCATATCACTATGGCCTGATTGAAGTGAGGCAGTGCTGAGAGATGATGCTATGAATGTTAGTGTTAGGCACACTTTGATTGTAGGGAAGCTGACAGTCCTGGTTAGCTAATGTCATTTTGCATTCCTTTGTATTTGATAGATGGAGAATTGCCGGTAGTGGGTTAGATAAATAATAAAAATAAACAGCTTTGGGCTGATGGAAAAATACATATGAGTGTTCTGTTATCGGTGATTGGACCACTTGGTTTGGTATCGTATTTTCGAATGGCATGGAGCATGATCTGGAAATCACAGATACACATTTAGAAGAGGGAAGAAGCTTTGAAAATGGTTACAGTCGAGTAAGGAAATGACTTAATACTCTGTGCATGATGCTGAGAAAATGTAGGCATTATCAGACTTGATTTGCTAAATGATTATGTAAATGTAATTATACTCCATATATAACACTTAAAATAATTTGAAACAGCAGACAAATGCCTTGGAGACATCTTAAGTAGGTGATTGAGGAGGATTTATGTACAGTTAAAGACTAAATCACTTTTAGCTTACCTGAGAAGGGAGAGAAAATGAATAAAATGTGTGAAGTGCTTTGGAATATGGTTCATCACTTCACTTAGATATTTAATAACTTGGGTCTCTTTTTTTTTTTCTCTAGTTGAAGTGTCTGTTGCAAACCTGACATGCAAACAGGGTGTGGTTTTTGCATTTTGTTTCGCCTTTGGGGTTCAGGAAGAAACAGCTTCCTTGAAAGCTTAAAATATTTATTTAGAATATAATGACAGAAGACACCTGTCTCTTTTGTGCTGAGCAGAGCAGTCACTGCTGCACATGGGTTTCTGGCTTTTCTCTCCCTTCTTTCCCCCTCCCAGTACTTCATCCTTTAGAGTCTTTTTGTTGTGAACTGTTTCACTAATTTTTCTGAATCTTGCATTTCATCGGAATATTCTACTTTGAAAGTGAAATGGTCCTTTAATTCTTTGTTGGTACTCCTGAAATTGCTTTTGGCGTACTGGTGAATAACAAAGACAGGCTGTTGGTGATCTTAGAAAAGCTGACAATGCTAGAATTCTTTTTTTGTAGTTAATGTCATTTTGTGTTTCTTTTGAATCTGATATATAAGGATTTGCCAGAAGTAGGGTGGATTTGGAGAAAAAAAAAAATGAATGGCTTTGGGCTTTGAAAAAACAAATCTTTGGAAATTTAGTATGAGAGTTAACAACACTAGGTTTTGTTTACTTCTTGTATAAAGCTGTTGTGTTTTAGCATAAATAATACAGTATTACTGTGTGTTGCTATTAGATTACTTCAAGGTTAATGAAGCCATAAAAGGTGTGTTAGTATTGGATATTCTTATTATTTATGCAATAGCTGATTTTATTCTGTTAATATTAAAATATGTAGCTTTACTTATGAATTTAAGGATAACCATATCAAAGTGGAATGGTAGACTTGCAAAATCCAAGTAAATATTTTTCAGACCTTGGCAAATAATTCTAATATACTTTTTTAAAAAAAAAAAAATCACAGGGAATAGTTGTGCAAGTTGTGCAGAGGTAAGAGCCAACTGTTTTCATTTGGTGGTAATCAAATTGTGTTGCAGAAAGTGAGAGACTATATAGTGATTTCTAAATAAGTGCGGATGTACTGATTTCTATTTAATCTTCACTCTGCTTCATCTGGTGAATTTCAGATAATTTCGAACTCATTTCAAATTCATTTGGAACTAAGGTTCACGATGCCTTATAAATAGGTGTAATACTTGCTATTGGATATAGTATGTTTTTGTTTGTAGTTATTCTGATCTATTTCTTGTTTGTGTTTCATATGAAAACTGTCCTTCTGGTTCGTATTGCAGAGGAGCAGACAGTAGTGCCACACTTACTGCACCTCTCTTCACAAATCTTAGTTGAAATTGGGAAACACAAAAGTTAAAATGTATCAAGTATTTTAGATGGTGATAAAATAAAGGTATATTTTTACAGGAGAATAAGTAAGACTGTTTTGAGAGATTACTTAAAAATCCGCTTTGCATCTGGCTTTCCTTGGCTCACAAGGGTTTATTGGAGCCATTTCTGCATCCTACCTCTCATTTGTCCTCCCCTTTCCAAAGTAAATGGCTCTGAAGCCTCCATGTTCGTATATATTTGCTTGCAATACAGCCACATAGGATCAGAGAAAGTAGCTTTGTTTCAACCCACTGGTTAACACATTCCTAAGAATCAAAACTAATGAAAATGGTCATTTAAAAAAAAAAAAAACAAACTTATTTTGTTTTTATTTCGTAAATGTTGCTAGTGTGACTTTGAGCTACGCACATGAGAATTAGATCCCTGAAGAATGTAGCTCTTGGAACCACAGTATCATAGATTGATAGCTGTTCTTAGGGTACCTGATTTCAGCATTGAGGGGTTTCATTGCAGCCTTTGACTTCTGAGCTCCTAGGTGTGGTTGTTCGATAGTGTCCTCAGCCTCAATCCTGCCTACCTGCTGATGACGACCCACCTTGTTGAAAGGATAGCAGAAGGGCCACC
>NW_010583051.1:129422-158884 GCF_000705375.1 Tinamus guttatus | reverse complement strand
AGCCCCTGTAAGCTCCCTCTCTCCCTGTCCATTGCCTTTCCAGGTCCCATTGCTGTCTAATATAATGCTAATATTTACCTTTTTAATAATTCTATTGCCGTCCTTTTGAAACGTTTCTTCAAAGGTTTTAAGTGTGCCATTTCCAGATCTTGTTTTAATATAAATGCAAGCTTGCAAAGTGAGGTTTCTAAGTGTGTAAGATAGTGAAAAAGAAAGACACCAAGAAGTACGAATATATATCTTTCAATGCACTGAGTCATGAGATCAAGAGATTTTTCTCTTTTGTTTCAGTAACTAATTTGTAATGCCTAGGTGCAGACAAGCTTTGTTTCCAGGGTGTTGATGTGAGTGTTCCATCAGAAAACAGGAAGTGTTCCTACAAAGTTGCCTCAAGTGTTGTTGTTGTTGTTTTTTTTTTTTTTTTTTTAATGCAGAAGTTTATATTTGGCAACGTAAGTCATTTTAGAGAGTGATTATGTCATTTCTTTTTATACTTTTATGCATTTCGTGTAATTCTTGTTATTACAGACCATAGTGGAAGTGTGGGAAAATCCTGCCTTTGTAAACTTGTGAGACCAAGAATTTTATATGTTCATATATAGCAATTGTTAAATCCACTTGGAAATCTTAGCCACTGTTTCTCAAAGTTTATCTGTAGGCACTTTAAAATGAAAGTATAAAATGTGGGGTAGTATTTTTACTAATAAAGAACTGGTAAACAGGGAGATATCTTTCAGCTACTAGTAATGGCATTTACTCCTTTGCCATACGTTGGAATATTCCTATGGATGTCAGGCAATTGACTTCCATCATCCAGGGTCTAAAAACAGCTCCATATGGAACACGGGAGGTTTGAAATGGTTATAGATTCAAGTTACCCATGAGATGGCACCTGGGAGAGGCAGTGCCTCTGAATAAGCCTTCTCTGTTGGTGCACTCTGCTGCTGTTTGCAAGGACTAGGCTTGTCTGTTGAAAAGTGGGTTTTGTCTGTGAAAGTTTCATGTAGTTTCAGTGGCTCTGAATGATTCAAGTAGTATACAAAACATCTTGGCAAGTTAGGATGATTTGTATGTGAATTTTCCAATTGTATTTCAGACCTTAAGAAAGAAAGGCCTTAATGGTTGTGAGAGCCCTGATGCTGACGATTACTTTGAGCACAGTCCACTATCGGAGGACAGATTCAGCAAACTAAATGAAGATAGTGATTTTATTTTCAAGCGAGGCCCTGTAAGTACTTTTATTTTATCTCTACTTTTTATTTGTTGATCCTTTTTATTAACTTCATTATTTAGGCTCTGAACAAGAAGGAACACAGAGGGTGCGACAGCCCGGACCCTGACACTTCATATGTGCTCACGCCACATACAGAAGAAAAATATAAAAAAATTAATGAAGAGTTTGATAATATGATGCGGAATCATAAAATCGCAGTGAGTACTAAAGTATGGTTTGTGCTTTGATTACATGCATGAGAATTTTCACAGTGTTTGCTTATCACAGAGTACCACAGTAAAGATAAGTGAGTGTAGTAGTTTGAAGGCAGTACGTATTTTTATGGGGAAAAGAAGATGCATATTTATTTTGTTGAAGTACTCTCTTAGAGTAAGAAAGAAGTTGCATCTGCAGCTCTTTCTTTGTGCTTAAAGATTCCTTGCACCTTGTAATACTTCTAAATCTCAGTATTGCAGGCTCATTGCCTGATCTTGCCTAGATTGTTTTTATAGGGGTAGATCCTGTCTTGGGATGTAGCTTGTATCTTGGGGTGATAGATAGTTCATTTACATCTTGTAACTATTTCTCTATCTGTTGATCAAGACTTTACAAAATGTAGCAAGAGAGCAAGCAAATAGAGTTAGGGTAAATTTATGATCAGATCAGTGGGATTTACTGTGCTGAGAACTGGATTCACATCTGAGCGAAAAGGAAGAAGGTTTAGTGGAGGGCTCTTGGAAGACAACTGTTGGGTTCTAGAGCCCTGAAAGCTTTGAGATAGCAGAAGTTTAAAATTAGCATTTTTTTCAGAGGTGTGCTTGGGGGATTAATTTCCATATTCAAAGACTTAAGTAGTGCTGAATCTTAGAGGAGCTATTTTATAACAAAAATTGTAGCCACACCTACTTCCATGTTTTTAACACTGAAGATCTTGTAGCAATCAGACAAAAAAAAAAAAAAAAAAAAAAAGAGGTCTTGGACAGGTTAATCTGCCTAAGCCCTAAAGTAATTGAACAGTGTGTCCCTAAATAACTCCTTGGTCCTGGAAATGGCCCTGTTGTTTACAGCGATAGGTCCATCTCCAGGGAATTAACAGCAAACAGGCAGTCCTGACACCCAGCCTCAGTTCTTTCTGCAGGTCTCATTACTTGGATGAAGCCAGTATCTTTTGGTCCTTTTTTTTTTGGTTTAAAGCTTTTCATATCTGGCATTTCTGTGTCAAGCACCTTCAGGCTTCATCTCTGACTGATATATCCAAACTCTCTCCCTTGCTTTTCTGTGGTCTCCCTGAACATCCTAAATCCCCTATGTGGCAACCACTACAAATAAAAATGGTCACATTTTAGTTTCAGAGTTTCCTTTTCATAGTTTTTAAATTGCACCTGTTATGGTTCCATTTCCAGTACTTTTGGGTGTTGTGTAAGTTGTTTCTTCTGCTGTAGTAGAATCACTACTGTCAAAGGATAGGAATGAGACAAAGCACGACCAAGTCAGTCATAACCAAATGAGCACCATAGATGGGCAGGCAGCCTTTATTGTAAGGCGGGGTGTGGGGAAAGCTGTCATTTAAGGGTTGTGCAGGGAGCCATCTATCAAGAGATGTCCCAACTGCTGCCTTCTATGCGCTGTTTTGAGCCCAATTGTGATATTTCAAGTTTAGTGTGAATTTCTTGACAGCAGGTTGTTTGTTTGTACTTGAACAGTTTCTTGAAGTAGTTTATCCATGAATATTGCTACAGCTTGCTGTTGGTTACACACTGTAAATGAGTTGTTAATATGTCACTGTACTTCACTATTTTTTCTTCTGTCTGTACAAAAATCAGTAATTATTACTAGGGTTACTTGAATATGGACACTGTAATCAATGTTGTCAATAAACTCTACCGATTTTTTAACCTTAAACTGCACCTACTATGATTTTGTTTTCAGTAACTGAGTGTTGTGAAAGAAAATAGTCCCTTTTGTGTCAGACCTCACTACTGTCAAAGGATAGGAATGAGACAAAGGCCAAAGAAGTTAGTCATAGCCAAATGAGTACCATAGATGGGCAGGCATCTAAGCTTTTGATTCAGTAACAAACATATATACTTCAGAAAAAAAAGGCCTTTTCAATAATGGTGTAAAAAATTTATTTAAAAAAAAAAAAAGTAGTCATTATCCAACTGAGATTTTGTATAAACAAAGCTCAAAATAATGACAATTGAAATGATTAGATTCACGTAACTGAGTGTCTAAAGATTGTTTTCTTTTTTAGGCTGTTGAAAAAGAAAGTTTTAGAGAATAGTAGCAATATTTTAAATTTACAAGGTTATAAGAAAATGCTATTACTAACGTTTTCTTTTGTCTTAACTGTTTTATAATGTGCATGTTTATGCTTTGAAGATGCAATGGTTCATTGATTTGTAAATATGCTTATTTTGTAATGTGAATTAACTGATAAATTTATATTTCTCTTTTAGCAAATTAATATGAACATTTACAATTTGTGTGTGCCAACTGTTGTCAGTATTTTTCAAGCTTATAAGTATTTTTTCTGAAACTGTATGCTTGTAAAGTTCACAAAACCAAACAATACAACAAATGGGTGCTTTGTATACCTATTGACATAGTTTCAAAACTAACATAATTAACTCTTACCTGAGTAAATCTTTTCAAAATATAAAGTGTATTTTTACAGTGTGTTATTTCTGTAAATATAGTTAACACTAACACTGCTGTCTTGTGTCTGTTTCTGCCTCCTCTCCTCCAGCCTGGCTTGCCTGCGCAGAACTTCTCGATGTCGGTTACAGTTCCAGTCTCCAATCCCAACACTTTAACCTACAGCAATCCCGGGAGCTCCCTTGTATCCCCGTCTCTGGCCGCCAGCTCGTCGTTGACGGACACGACCATGCTGTCCCCGCCACAGACCACGCTGCATCGGAACGTGTCACCCGGGGCTCCCCAGAGACCACCGAGCACCGGCAATGCAGGTAGGACTTGACAACTATCGTGCTCCCCTCTTTTATCTTCTCTTCGCACTTTTTGAAATGCTTTTTATGCTTTATGCTTTCATTAAAAACTAAAACAACAAAAGAAAACCCGAAACACCAAAAAAACTTTTAATTATGTGTTCTTTTTAATGCATATAGTTTTGAAACATGAAGCATATATAATATTATGAAAAATATTAGTTTAATTATATGGCTTTTCAATTATTAGGTGGAATGCTGGGAACAACTGACCTTGCAGTGCCAAATGGAGCTGGTACCAGTCCAGTTGGTAAGTGCAGAATTGTCTCTTGTTGAACAATAGTGACTATAGTTTGTAGTCTCATTTAAAAGTGATTATTGAATCTTTTCAAAAACATGTTTATGGGAGAAATTGGTAATGTTTTGTGTTTTGCCTTTTTTGTTTGTTCCTGTTGATGCTTGAGCCTTCTAAACTCTTATCAGAGCCTTCTAAACTCTTATCTTCTGCCATGCCTGTTTCACTTAAGTAATATTTGTGTTTCTATTGTTACTGTTTTCAGTAACTTACTGCTTTTGAGTTTGTGTTTCTCTAAAAATGTCACTGTTGTGTTCTAGAGATGTTATGCTCATCAAATCTGGTAATTTGTATAAAATTCACTGCACTTAATCATTACACTAAAGACAACTGAGTTAGGTTTTCAGCCACAGTCGTCATAAGATCTGAATTTGTGGTACTGCTTATGGTGCAATCAAAATCAACAAAATACAGGCTGTGTAGTTTGAATTGCCATGTGTATCTTACTAATTGATTTCTAGAAGTAAGAGTGAGAGGAGTAGTGACTGGAAGGCAATACCTAGGTGCTGTGTTAATTTTGAAAGATGGTCAAGATTTCACTCAAAAATTAGAAACTTTGCAACAAAAAAAAATCACAGCTTTTTCTTTTCTCACCTCCAGTGAGCAGAGATCCATTTTTTTTTCATTTAAATAATATTTTGTCTGATCTAAACAAAATTTTATTACTCTGAGAGGAGGCAGCCCCTTGAGTTTATCGTATTACAGAAAGACCAAATGACATTGTCACCCCACCTCCTTCAAACGCCTTTCATCTCTTGAGCTGTGTTGGCAACTGCAATTTTGGAAATGCACACAGCTCTCCTCAGCCTGTGTCTGTAGCAAGGAATTAGAGAAACAACTGCTGCCCATTTGGTATTTGATCACATAATGGGGCAACTGGGAAGAAGCTCTTTTGCAGGTAAACTCCAAGTTGATGGAGTTTATGAATAAAAAATGTTGTAACTAGGAGCTTTAAAACAGTGTTGACTCTTCAGTGTATATCCACTCTGGTTATGTGCAGAAAAGATGTTGAATATTAATGTGTGGCTTTCATTAGGTAAGCAATTTTTTAAATGGAAGAAACTTCCTCAGTGAGGGGGAGGGAAAGCAGATGACTATTTTTAGAAACTCTGGAGGTCATATATTGATTTTTATAGTATTTCCAAATTTGGATTATGTAAGTTTATTATCAGAGAGTTTCAGGCCTTTTCAAAATCAGATGGTAATAACAGCAACCTCAAGTTTAAGAATCCTTCTATTAATAAGCAAAGAAAACACTTGCTCATATGTTATTTCTTGAGTGCTATAGAATATTGACCTATAGAAATACCCAGTTGCAGCAGTTTGGTGAACATGTTTAATGAGGTAAAATATTTTCCTGCTCTTAATTTATTAATAGCTTATATGAAGAGTCAAAATGCATTTCTTATCTCTTACTTTCCAGAACATCATACCCCAAATGCTAAACTTGTACCTACTCGTTTCTGGAAAGATTTGCATTTAAATAACAGTTTTGGCTATATGAGTACAGAGTGGAAGATTTAGAAGTAGTACCTTAAGCAAAATCACCTACAAAGTTAACTCCAGTTTCGCTTTCTGCTAGAATATGGCAGGACTTCTTTTAGGTATGGTCAGGTTCAAGTGCTTCTCAATTGTGACCAAGCAATATCAAGAAACCACACATAACTAAACTGAGTAAATCTGTAAACCTGTCAATTCAAGCTCAGCTGCTGCCACTGAAGCAAATATGTCAATTTGTTCATGTCAGCAGACAACGTTTATAGGCATATTATAGAATTTACTTTGAACTTGTTTTTTCCTTTTTAGCTCCTTTTTAAAAAAAATTCTCAAGAACGATGAATTCTCATGCAGATATAGTTGTGAAGTGTCAAGTGTTTATTTTGCAGCTCTCAATTTATGGGAGAAGTGTCAAAGATAGAGTTGGAGTGCTTGCAATCTAGAGGTATAAATACATGTATTCAGAGATTCTGCTTTATACAAAGAAAAAGAAACCCAAGAATTACAAAGTTCTGAGCATTTTTCCTTTTCATTAACAGACATATGTCTTTAAGTAAAAAATGAGTAAGGTTATCTTGTGTAGTTGAGATGTACCGGCAAAGACACTGCAAAAAGTGGCTCATTTTTAGTACCCATGTTTTTCCTTCATCTTATGTAATTTGACTGGAATCAATATGACTTGTTTTAACACTCAATCTGCCAACTGAATATTTTTCTGTTGAAAATGACTTTTCCTAATGAGTAAAAATGTTTGTGCGTTGTGGCAAAATTGGTAGGTAGCTTTTAATGTTTAGCGTGGAAAACTGCAATCATTTTGTAAAAACTCAGAACTTATTTCACATGCAGCTGTCATATGTCTGAAAATTTGTTTTTATTTTATAGTGTTTTTCAAAGTTTAACACATCACCTAAAAGCATCCACCAAATGTTTTTCATTTGGCCAGTATATCAACTTTGAAAGGCATTTGAAATGCCCTGCATTATAGCTTACACTCTTTGCTCCTGAGCTAATTCACTTTTTCTATTAATTAGATTAGATATTTTAGAGCTAGAATTTTCCTCATGCTGTTGCCCCATGGTCAGTGTTAAAGTCCGATTAATTTGTGATCAGCGTCTAATATCCTTCAGAATCTACCCAGCGCGTGTGCAACTTGCTTTTCATTATCAATATCACCAGGCTCTGAATCCAAACTATTTGTCTACATTACTGCTTTCAAAAGGCTGTAGTTAGCCAAAACGTGGCTTCACTTGTTCACAATATCTGAGTAGGAGTGGGAGCTGCCGTGACTTAACGGCAAGGACACCTGCTGAAACAGTCACCTTCAACTGTGTTGCGAAGAGGTCTGCTTCACTGTGTTCCAGCAGATAGACACTACACCTTGAGCTTCCAGAGGTTTCCAGTGAAAGGCCCTGTTAGTGGAATCCTGCCATCCTCAGGGACACTGGGTTTGGAAAAGCTTCAAAGATCTCCCACTGTTGTTTTTCCAAATTCTGCTTCCTCTTCCACACCTTTCACTATGATGTAGAACTAGTCATGTAAAATACCCTGGGCTGCAAATCAGAATTATGTTCTTCCTGCAAAGGCTGTATGAAAGCCATAACACTGATACCTTTAGACGGTGGCGAGTTCCCGAAGTTCCTGTCAGCCCTAGGTGATGTTGAAGGAGTTGCTGCAACTGGAAGTCCTTATGATCTTGCAAGGATGCAGTATTATCTCTCTATACCTGTCTTAGTAAAGTAGCTCTTCCAGTCAATTATGTAGTTTGTGGAGCCAGTTTATCTTCTGGGAAATTATCTTCCCTCTTGTAATTTTACCATCAAGGAGAATAGATAAAGACTTCTTGAGCACTGAGTTTCTCCTCTTTATTCCTGAGTCATGTCCTCTCTAATGTCTTTGCGAAGCTTAAAATTCTGAAAATGTGAAATAACTTTAGGATTTTTTTTTTTCTCGGAATAGAAGTGTTTGAACAACCATGTCTACAGAGCTAGATCCCTGCTAAGAGCACACAAGCACTGGATCTAGAGCATCTGTGATCTTTTATTGTGGCATCCTGATCTCAGGAAGGATTATGCAGAGATGCGATTAACAGTTTGCGTTCAAGTATAAGCTGCTTTGTATATTGCTGGTTGAAAGGGCTTGAAATAGGGTCTGTAAAAGTCCATCCCCATAAATGGTTTGTTTTATCTTGAGGACTTGTCTTATTTGATTTTCTTCCCATGTCAAAAAATAAAATAATCTTTCAGCTTGATCTTTCCCAAGTCTTCTAAGTCATATGCCTGATATGCTACTACTCTTAAATTAGGAGACCAGAGAGCTTCAATAATAGAAAAGAAAATTTCTGTCCATTTCTTTCCATTCATGTTATTTCACTTATTAACTTGGCCTGATGAGAAGTGTTCTACTAACTCTGAAAAACCTACCTCTTGGAGGAATTTTGCTTGAAAGTGGAGTGACGTTATCAAACCATTGCTCAAGCAACAGGCTTTCTTCTTACCGAGCTGCTCTGACCCTCATACTCACCAATCTATCATCTGCAGCAGATAAACAGCCTAGCAGTATTGGTGTAAAGGAGTGTCTTAGGAAAGCAGCTGTCATCCTCGAGCGTGTTCCTACTTCTGCTTGTGACTCTTGCTGCTACTTCTAGCCTGCTCTAATTCAGCAGGGCAGGTTAGTATCTGCCATAGATAATCTTGCACAAGATAGCGCTTCTCACTTCTGTGCTTGTACTATGGGGGATCTGACTTAACAGTATGTGTTCAAGTGATGCTAAATGCAATGGACAAAGGTTCTTGCTTTGTAACCTCAACAGTGTTGGCCTATAATTCTGCCTTACTCTGATTTTCACGGTTACCCAGGTCAATAAAATAGTCAGTGTTTCAACCCTTCTCTGAGGAGGACTTGAAAGATCCCTGAAGAAGCTTGAGAGGAGTCACTTCCAGCCTACAGCTTCCAAGTTCTGCTCGAGAAAAGGGAATGCTGAGAGTGGACTACAGACCAGCTGGCTGGCAGAGTGCAAGCTGACCCCTTCTGCCTTTGATAGACACAGACCCAGTTGTCAGCACATAACCAAGCTTGATCCATCCATCATGATCTGGTTAGATCAGCTCATGGGAAACAACTGGCTGAAACTGGCATGGAAAATACTCTGCTAGATTTTTTTTTTTCCTTTTTTAAACTGTACTTCTTGGAAGCCACAGGTCTACATGAGATAATTTCAGCTCATGAGTACTCTTAAATCTCATATAGTGTTATGTGTGTTCATTCTTTCCAAAATTTCTGATTTAGAGAAGATATCAGAGAATTCTGGCTGGATTTTGCCACATACATTACAAACCATTAGTCTACCAGCTGGATGAAAGTATTGCAGCATATCTGTCTTTGTGAAGTCATTTAGATAATGTCATCTTGGCCTAATACTGCAGCATATGCCCTCAGAAGCTCTGATAACTGTTAATATATAAATTCTGTCCATCTTCCTTTACATTAACTTTGCCTAGAAAGCAATGAGCTCAGCAAGTAAAAATCTGTTTTCATTAACTGTGAACAGTTTGGCTGACAAATGACCTAAAAAGCATCTAACAGCTACTCTGCTAATTTTTCACATACAGCTGATTAATGTTTAGGTATAGAACTATAAGGTTTCATTTTAAAATTGATGCTGTGTTGTGAATAATAATCCTAATCCTCAAATTCTAAATGTTCTTGAAAATTGTGTTTCATCCTTGTATGTCTTGCATATGGTCTGGAAGATTAGTCCATTTTTATTTAGTTTCTTAACATAAGTAAGTGCTCCCTTGAGTTTGTTGTGTATCTCTCTCTTGTTTTATCTTGATACCTGAAGTACTGCTTTTGAAAGTATACATTTTTTTACATCTCTGGTCTCAAAACCGTATACTGTTGTCAAAGGTATACTTTGAATTATAACCAAATTCCAACCAATTCTAACCAAAGCATTATCCAAAGTATTGACGTTTAGAGGCCAGTGAAAATGCCTGTATTTCAATAAGACGTGACAACAAAGTATTTCCAAAACGAGTGAAGAAAATAGGCTTTCTGAAGTGATGATAGAATCAGCAGTGGTTTTTATTTTGCAGAGCTAAATCCTACAAATTGCAGGCTATTTAATTCCCATTCAGAGCTATCATTTCCCCCCCCCAATGTAGCTAATAATAGTTAAGGTATATTTTTTATAATTTTTTCATAATTTTTAATATATTTTTTTATTTTTGTATATATATATATATTTTCTCCAAAGTTCTACATGTAAATATTTTTTTCAAGTGCACTTGATTTCATATTCTATGTATATACTGGAGCAATGTCTTCTTGTTAAACATTATTGTCAGTTCACTTCGAAATTTCTAAATAATGCAACTTTTGTCAGGCTATGTTAAGTTATTGGGATAAATATTTATGTACTGCAATTGTCATATTTGCTTATTGCTTATTTGGTTACCCATGAATATTTTTAAAAGTAGATACAACTATTCAGTTTCTCCAAGGTTGAAGCACAAAGAAAGATTAATGGTATCAGTGACACTAATATATTCCTAGAGTTGTAATAAGAACATGGAGTTCTTTCCTTCCATGTGTGTTCATTTCTTCAGGTGATGTGATTTATATAGTGAAATGTGAGTCTGCCTGATATAATTGAATGCTACATCTTGGACTGCAGGACAATAAATGAGATTTAGCAGTATTAAGTTTCTGAAGGCAATAGTACACAGTTGTTAAAATGGGCAGGTTTTAATACATATTTTCAGGAAAGAAGCTATTTCAAGGTTACATCAAGTTTTTAACCAAACAAGAAATGGGCTAATGGCCATCAGCAATGCCTTTTTTGATAGAATCTCATTAAATTACAATTTTCATCTTTAAAATTACTCCTATAATTGAGGGCTTTTATAATCACCATTGTCAAATTCTGTTTGTCAAATACATATTTTGAAAATGCTTTCGTAGTTTGTCTTAAATGATTGCAATTTAATAAAACTGTTGTGATGGAAGTAAATCTAGTAGTTTTAATTTACACTTGCATAGGATGTTATATGCTGTTTCTTTCTGTTTTTCAATTTGATAAGTGTTTTTAAATATTCAAGTAATTGTATTTGAGGAAGATCTATAGCGAGTGAGGTAGAAACAACTTCTGTATTATACAAAATAGTAAGTGGAATTTATGGGGTTATTAAAGCTTCGGTTTGGCAACCTGCCATGCAGTTGCATCATCCTGTAATCATTATCTGTTTCTGGCTCATGACCTTACTCTAAGAAAGACTGTGCTTTTAGTTGTCCTTTCAGTCTTCACTTGTAATTTGATTTTCTTATTATGTATCTATAATAGTGTAAAAAAAAAAAAAAAAAAAAGCTCCAAATTTAATGTAAAAATGAATATTCTGCATTTTTTGTAGCCCTAGGATATGAGTAAATAAATATAGGTATCTCAGTGTTCCGTATAAAGAACAAACACACAACACCTGTTTTGTTAGTGTGACATCCCTGGATTGCATAAACATGACATTTTTGGTTTGCTCATCCTTAATACCTTTTCTAAGCACTCATAATTTGTTCTTGAAAAAAAAAAAAAAGAGCAAATGCTTTGCCTGTGCCTCTGCTGAATGATACTGTGCAGAGAAGGCAGTGGCAAGAAGTTTGTTATTTTTGACAGCACCATTAAGAGCATGAAATGTTTCTGAAGGACTGGCAGAGCCTTGTAATAAGGGCTGCAGGAAATGACTGTATTGGGTGTGGAAGCAAGACACTATCCAGATTTAACACATGAGCTACCAAAATGCTTGAAAACAGGGCAGGAAATGGCATCATAGAGTAGATGAAAATACTGTACAGAAGTCCATTGTTTATTTAAAAAAAAAAAAAAAGTGTTCTGAAGTTTTGAAAACTGCAACATTGCCATATGAGTAGTAAAATGTTTATTATTTAAAGTAGAGACTATATTTTAGTAAGATTTTAAAATGAAGTAGTAATTTTGATTTAAAAACATCCTAAAACATTGTTACAGAATAAAATTGTATTGAGTTTATGCTATTCTCAAATAACTTTTACTCCTTCCCCTATGTTCCCAAAGCCACTTAATTTATACTCCCTGCTACTCCTGTGAGATTTGTCTTTTAATCTGCGGCTGCATAGACTGTTTGTAACTACTGTGGGCGCAGCCTGGCTGGGGCTTGGTTTTATACCATGAATGTTGTAGTTACTCTCTCTATGTATTTCTCTTGCTGCTTTTTGCATTCTTACGTGCCAACCAAATAAAGCAACCTGGACGCCTGCAGTAGTAATTCACAAATAAACCAAGTCTATGCTTTTTCTTGCTATTTTGTTCCTTGTTTTGTGTTTTCATGGAGCTCCTGCAAATTGGAACACAAGGAATAACAATTGACAAAAAGTTAACCAGGTTTCTCCAGGCAAGCAGGAGTCTCTGCAGTTCCAGCCTCTGTTCTCAAGTCCAAGCAACGTGTCCAGCCCCTCTAACTAAACTGAAGTAGCAACCTCAAGGCATCCCAATAAATTCTGTTGTTCCTTGCTACACGAACAGGAATGTTGAAATGAAATATGTTTTTGCAGTAACTCTTACGCTAGAGAAGGAGGAATGCTGACCTAAGAAGCTTTTAGTTGTCTTTGTCAGTGTGTCCTTACTTTCCCACACAAGCTTTGAGAGAAATGGTAGAATTCTCACAGACGGGAGAGGAGGAGAAAAAAAAAAAAAAAAGAGGATTCCCATACCTCTCATACAAAGGCTTTGGGAAAATACTAAACTGGAAAAAAACCCTCCTCCTTAGCCTTGCAAAACGCAAGGGATATATCAGATCCTCCAAGTATGGTCAGGTTTTGGCACAGTAGGAGATCCACAAAAAAGCTAAGGCCAGAACTTGCAGTGCTGACCTTAAAACGTGTGAATTTACTGCTCATCCGTATGTGAATGAGGATGCTGTGGTTGCTACTTTCAGATTAGCAAGTTCTACCCACGTTCACTTTTTTCTGTAAAAATATTTAGCTATAGTTTAATTTTCTATTGTAAGAATTTAACTATGGAAAAAAATGATGTTAAGAATTATAACTTTGTGATATAAAGACATATTTTCAAAGACCTTTTATGAAACAAATTAAGAAACAAGCTCTATTTATGCTGGGGCAGAGAGATGGCAGATGCTCTGCGTAACAAGGGTCATCACTTATTCAAGCACTCATTAGCATCCCAGTGAGTTTGCAGGTTCTCAGCACTTGGTAGCCTTGTGCCTTATAGGTGCCAATCACCTTTATCAAGTGCTTTACTGTCCTGCTGGTACACGTCATTGTTCCTCCTTCTTGATGAGATTTTAAAAGCCTTAGAAATTTTGCTAGGAATCTCAGAATGTGACACTGACAACTTTATTTTTGCTTTAGTTGCCTTTAAATTAACATGTTTTTAATGCAATAAAAATGTGTTGGGCACAGGGGTCTATTCAAATTAGAATAATGGTACAAAATTCGTACCAGTGTGGCGCTACAGGCTGTTAGATGAGACTTTCGCACAGAGTGAACTTTGTGCAGTAGTCTTGCCCCTGAAATACAGCTATAAAGGCAACTTTCAGAACTGGAATGTTAGTATAAACATAATCTCATTATAAATTGTGCTTATTTATACACACATATATACAAGTTCTGTAGCATGAACCTCTCCCTCTTGTAAAATTCTCTCCTTTACAACTTTTTTATTTTAATTTGCAGATGAATAAAGTGTGTGTATTTGGGGAATTGTTGCTGTAAATCTGATAAAAATGCTGAATGTATTGTTTGAAAAGATTATCTGAAAATATATTTTAATTAGCTTGATAGATGCCTGTGTGACTTACTGCCCGAAAAAAGAAAATAGTAATGCACAGTGCTGCATTAGTGTACCATTAATTTCTTCTGACCTTTTTTGAGCCTGATCTGAAGCCTGTACATTGAGCACAGTAGGCTCTGGCCGTCTCAGTGCCTGGAGGCTTTGGCCTGTCTAATTCTCCCTTGATGAGTATCAGGAGCAAGGGAGAAGGACCTGTGTGAAATAAATTGATGGCTGTAGCTGACACACAGGTCTGTGCCCAGAGCTTGAGATGAGTGTTAAGAAAATGGATTTGTTCTCCTCATTTTTGCTAAATATAACTGGACAGTGTATGTTTTTGAGACTGAAATGTTGTTGGAGGATAGATCCTGTAATCTTACAGACACTTGGAGAAGCCTTTTTAGAAGTGGAGGCTTTAGGGGCTGTGTTTTGTTCACAGAGACAGCAATGATCTGTAATTCAGGTTCTCTTGGGGCTGAGGGGTGAAGTAGGATGCATGAATTTGTCAGGTCTGCTTAGAAGAGCTTCAAAGAGCAGTATAAAAATGCAGATGATCTTAGAAGTACTTTGATAATGTGCTTTTTGGATCATTTAATGTGCCACAATATGCCCTTGATGTGATGCTGCCTTACTACACTTACCTATGCTCATCCCCTGGTGGAAGTATTTCTCATTTGTTTGATTGTTTTATGCTGCTCCTATTCTGTAAAGTTCACTATGGAAAATTTTACAAATGTACTGTTATGTTATTGGTCCATCTGCATTAAACCTTTGCGTGGCTCCTCCTCTTCAGTCTCAAGCTGCATTTACTTTTCTTGTTTCAGGAAATGGTTTTGTGAACTCTCGAGCTTCACCCAGTCTACTTGGAACTTCTGGCGGTGGCAATGGCTTAGGCAAAGTCATGCCCACAAAGTCCCCGCCTCCGCCTGGAGGAGGAAATCTGGGAATGAACAATCGCAAACCGGACCTCCGTGTTGTCATCCCGCCCTCCAGCAAGGGGATGATGCCACCGCTGGTGAGTTAAAACTTGGATTCTATAGTTGACTTTAGGTGTAGAATAGCAGTGAACTGTTCTGTTCTCCCACGCGGGAGATACGTGCTATACAAATACATAGTGTACATTATAATACTAGAAAGGCATTTGTATTCAGAAGTTTTACAAATAAAAATCTAAGTTATAAATAAGTGGCTACCTCAGAGAAAGTACTTTTAAAGATTTTTTTAAAATATAAAATAGTCATCTGAATTAAATGTGGTTAGAGTGCAGTTCTAGAGATGTAGATTTGAGTCGTGTTGTTTTGATTTGTCATCTCTTTAACTTGTTCATCCTGAGAAGTCTGTTGGACTACGCAGGAAATCTTACTGGTAGCACAGACTGTATTAACGTGACCCAAAACACACGTGTGTATCTCTTTCCTAGGCTGTAATGTTCGTAGGGTGTGAAATGCAGCTCTGCGGACGTTATGGTCTGAGGAATGCCTTGTTTGGCATAATGTGCTGGAATGTCACCGCTCACGTCCTCTGTTGGACGTCAGGTCTTCAATGAAGACATAAAAGAGTAATGAGGATCGGTTGCAGTTCCTGGGACTAAATATTTGTTTACTTTTCAGTGCTACCGTGCAGTTTGGCATGTTGGTAGTAATGTTTGTTTAGCCCAGGTTTAACATAGCACACGAGGTTCGTGTCAGGCATGAGGCAACCGCACCGCAGAAGCCAAAACAGGTCTGTCGGGAAGAGTTACTCAGTTCTTCCTTTAATTTTGTTGGCCAAATCCCTTGGTCCTAGTCTTTCACTGCCATGCAGAATTGCTGAGCATCTTTGTGCTCCTTTTCTTTTTTTTGTCTATGGAAGGATGAACCATAACCCCGAGGAGCAGGATATAAGGATATAAGCACTCTGTGCTGTTCTTTGTTTTTGAAATAGTACAAGTATATGTATATTATGATATTTATTACTGGTATTAACATTGAAGAGCACAAAATCAATCTGAGCAACAGAAGATAGAATAAAATGTGGAATAACAGTTTTTATGTTTTAGGGATTCCTTAGGGACATTTGAAAGTATAAAAGATAAAAGAAAATAATACTGACTGATTTGTAAAGTAAGAATTATGCTTTTAAGCTTATTAGAAATAGATGTATAGAGGATTTTTGTAATATAGTAGATTTAAAAACAGTAGCTTACAGCACCTGTTTCATTCTCAAGAATGGTATACGTTTGTTTTTGACTGTCTGTTCTGAGGAGATTGAAGGGATTTTGGAGCAGAGATGACTGGATGGCATAATGATTGTACGTGAAAAATATTTTGTTACCGAGCTTGGTGTTTATTGGACAAGTCCAGCCAGAAACTGATGTGTTCCCTATCTCCATGTGATGTCAGTGTGTCCTTGTTTTTACTGGTTCTTTCTGCATTAATTTTGCCACGGTGTGTTTTTTTCAATACAGTATTTTTTTATTAATTGATCCAAATTACATAAAGTATTATACTTACTAATAGTGTTATTTACAGAATCAGGTGGCAAATTCATGTTACTAATGAAAATAAGAATCCTGAAGCACAAATGTGACTTTTTCTTTCATTTCGGAAAGTAATTGCTATTCTTAGTAACTGTGTTATCCCTCTTGTTTGCCGAGTACAGTCGGAGGAGGATGAATTGGAGTTGGTGAGTTTGGGCTCATGTTTGATGAGAGAGCGCAAGATGCTGAAAACTTCTTTCACTACAGTTTTTAACTGTAGTTTCATTATATATTTTAAGTATTTCCAGTGTTCCCTTGGTAGCAGACAAAAATACATTTGTTTTATCAAAACCAAAACCCCACCAATTTAAGCTGACCACATATCCAAAGTCTAGCATTTTCTATTTGTAAACTTCTTTTTTTTTCTGGGGGAAAAAAAAAAGAAGCTTTTTATTTTTCTTGGAGGGAACATTGGAAAAGAGCCTTACAGAGTAACTGTCCATGTGTATAGGATACTCACTGACTTTTAGTAAAATACAAATAACCAGTTGTGGACCCCTAAATTACTGGCATATTTTTAGAAAGTGGCTTCACTCGTGAAGTTCTTCAGATTGTAACACAAGCCCTGTATTACTTCTCTTACTTTCAGGGAGATTACATCATTGCTGGTGAGGTCACCTTTTCAGAGTTTAGAATTATTTCATCCTGCGTGAGATTATCAAACCACAGGGGTGTTCCCTGTTTACCAAAAGAACCAGAGAATTGCAAAAGAATAATTCTACCTTTTTTTCAGTGGAAAGATATTCTGGTTTGGACAGGAAACCTTTGGGATTTGTGTTTTTCTATTTTTTTTTCCAAAAGGTTTTAACATTTGGCAATCTGTCTGGAAAATAACATAAGGCTAAAATAATCCCTAACTTATTTTTAGAGCCGTTTGCAAAATGTTTAGCTGCTGTAGCACAAACCATGCAGAAGGTGCTGCACCAGAGAGTGATTTTGTAAAGCTCCGCAGAGAGTTTGCAAATTGCATACGGTGACTTGTTTCTGAACATGGACCTGTTGCTAATAAGAGGCTCTAGTTGCATGAAAGCATGGGAAATGTAGTGATTTAGATAAATTTCTTAGAAATGCATGTTATTGTTTGTTTGATTTGTTTTTTTTCCACCCTAAACATGAGCAATAAATTTACCAAAGTAAGGCAAGTAGATTTTAAAAGGCAATATTTAAGTTTTTATAATTTTATTGGAATGACTTGCTAATTAGCAGAGAAAAACAGCTGTGTCATGCATATTTTTCTCACTTTTATTGAGGTGTCTGGCTTCCAGTACAAGAAGTTGAACTTAAATAATAACACTAAAAATACCACTGCATGCATGTCAGTGATGGGAACGATGTAAAATCATTTGCGTTGAGGTATTTGTAAGTGCCAGACTTGCTGTGCTCTTTGCAGTGTGAAATGGTGTGACTTAACCCGAGGGGCTGCTTGATGGATGCTGTATGTGGAGCGGGCCCTCTAGTGGCTGCTCCAGAGGTGGCTTTGCAGGAAGGGGGACAGTGTCTTCCTCATCCCAAGGCTCCTAAACATAGCAGCTGAGTGTGAAGTTCACCTGTGATGTTACCTCCCTTAGCACGCTAATTAATGCTAGGAAACAGCTCCAAATCATGTCTGTGAACATTCGTGCTGGCTGGCTGGAGCTAAAAATACTCCGGATATGTAAAGCAGAGCAGCTAGCAGAGTAGCAGAGCAGGGATCGGATTCTTCCTTGTCCTGCTCTCGTTTGCACCACTTAAAATGTGCAGGATGCCTCGAGTCTTTCTGATCGAATCTCTGGGTACAGGAAATGTTAGGGGCATCGGAACATTTCTCAGCGGCTTTGCATGGCTGAGTGTTTAGGAGTTACGCTCAGAAATAAATCACGTCAGAAAACCAGCTTTATTAGCCACTCAAAAAAGCAAAAAATCCCTTGGGGAAATCCTTGGTCTGGATTGTTTCCCAGTGTGCTCCTCTAACTTTTCCATTATGCACTAATCCCAACTTTATAGGCTGCCGTCCAAGAAGCCTTTGGAAAAAGGTCAATCTGACAGACACAAAAATCTGCTTCAATAACATATCTTTATGTCAAACAAACTTGGCCTAGTGGACGTTTTCAGAAGTACATGAGTGATTTAAAAGGATAAATTGCACAGAAGATCAGTGGGACTCTCTCTTTGACTGTTGGGCAGAGTCAGCAGAGTAGGTAGCTCTGTGCTAAAAAACCCCCACTAAAATAGTTTCCCAGCTCCTATTTACAGGACTCCTAAGTGAGCTTTCCACAGCACCCAGATAAAATGGCCATCAAAAGATTGTAGCTGATGGAGGTTATAGCCAGTCCTAACACAATGTATTTTTTATTTGTTTCTTTAACTGAAAAGATGCAAGTCCGGGATTGACAGCCCCGAATTCATCTTCACAAGTTTTAGCTTAAACTGAGTCGAGCCATCTCTCTGTACCTGCTCTTTGCATTGTTATTGTAAAGGAAACGTGCATTTCTAATTTTGCTCCCTCTTCCAAGGTCAGAGTGGAGAATAAAGTACTGCAGATTCTGAAATATTTGTATGGCAGTCCTAAATGAGAAGAAGTAATAAGGCTCCTTCATTCACTTTAAAGTTAGGAAATTAAATTCTCCCAAAAAACTGAGAAGCTGTATTAGAGCCAATATTTATTTTTCAGAGACAGAGGGAAAGTTCCTTTAAAGAAATCATTTGAAATAGTTTGAAATGTTGCTCCCTTAATCCCGAGTATTTTTTTGAGAATGTAGAAATACAGAATACAGGGAGAGTAAAGTTAAGGTTTCTGTGGGTAAAACTATAAGCAGGTCTTGTTTAAAAATAAAAATGCCATGTTGCCTGCTCTTGTGACCATCTGGCAAGGCTAAATGCTGTAGAACTGCATATTTCGAAAGAAAAAAGTTGCCTTCATGAATAACAGTGCATTTTGTGGCAGAGTAGCTTCGCAGTCTGCTGGCATTCACCACAATATTTAAGTCAAACCTTTAATATGCAATTTTCTAAACAGCAAATTTTGTTGAAGGGCTTAATTTGAGTGATATGTTTGCTACAGATGTTCATTCCAGCATATGGCATATAAAGGCTGCTATTAAAAAGCTAGTTCACGCCTACAGTTAGACAGAAAAGATCATCTGAGACAATAGAGTTTGGCTGTTTTTCCTGTCAAAAAGCTCAATTGCTCTGGGTGAACTGAAATGTCATCTGATTTGAAACATATCTGTATTATAATAAGTATTTTCAGTTTCTCAGGAGCCATGGGAACTGCAGGATTATCTCATCACCGAGGTCTTATCAACCTAGAAATTTGCAAGATCCCTGTTTTTCCTTTAGTATAGGTGCAGTTAGCACAGTGGCGGCTAAAACTCTGAAAAACAGATCAGCAACTGGAAAATGGGAATCTCTCAATTCTCATAGAACTGCATCTCACCATGCGCCTTAACTCCCCTTTAAAAAGGACCTTTTAAATCACTTAAGAACTTCTGAAACTTGCAGGGCTGTCCTGTGCTGAAATCTGCATGCAGGGGAGAGGGGCCAGTGAATGTTGATTCATTTTTTGTTTCAGTTGGGCAAGATCAATTTGCTTTAATTTTTGCAGTGTTTTGTAGAAGAAAATCCATCCAGACAAAAATGATATGTGCTTAAATAGAAATAAGGCAAACACACACATACAGAATATTATTTTTACAATAACACCTAATTTTCCATTGTTCCAACTGATACCACAAAATATTGTTATTTTTAATCATTTATAGAACACCCAAAGGATAAGTAGTTCTCAGTCTACACAGCCTCTTGCTACCCCCGTGGTGTCTGTGACAACTCCAAGTTTGCCTCCACAGGGACTCGTGTATTCGGCCATGCCTACTGCCTACAACACTGGTGAGTATTGTTTTCCCTAAGGGCCTCAATTTGTCAGATGTACAAAGCTTTGGTGATTCATAAGCCCATAAAATTTGCATTTCTCTGCCACTTCACTTTATTTTCCTATTCAGTTCGGGTGAAGACTCTTACTCATCAAAAAATGAGCTTTTAACATGTAAAGTGTGTAAATGTTGAGACTTGCATCAGGAAGAAGCTTCAATCATTGAGGTTGCACACAGCTGAGTGCAAA
Source organism: Tinamus guttatus (assembly GCF_000705375.1). The sequence goes on along the minus strand of NW_010583051.1, from coordinate 138,435 downwards.
AAAGGGGATGCACTGAAACGCATCCCTGAGAACTGAAATATTCCAGGTTGGTGCCGTAGCTGGTGTTTCAGCTTCAGTTTTGCTCTGCTCAAGTCCAGCAGCACCAAGCAATCAGATTAGGGGATTTTCAGTTTACAGAAAATCCCAGATATACAAAATCAGCAAAGGCCCCTTCTCTTCAGTCACTTTAGCCAGAGTGAGATGGGGAGTTGCTGGAGTTGCCAGTATTTGACCATCGGGAATTCATCTGTTACCTTAAAAGCCCTTTAAAGCTGCTTTCCATCCGAGGTGGGTATGATGCAAAGAATCTGATAATGTAACTGATAATGAGTTAGTCCTTTTGTTGGAAAGCAGTTCAGGGTGTGGTGCCTTGTCTCCCCAACAGGGAATTAGGTAATTAGGTGTCAGTCTCAAAAGTTCTGTTTTGGTGGCAGCCCCAGTGTGGAACTGGTGAGGGACCTTGTGTAACTGTTTGCTCAAAGGACAAGAGCCTCAGAGCCAGGATGGCCTCAGGTTGATTACTGCGAGCTGGGGTGCATGTTTAATTTTCAAATGCATCTTCAGAGAAATTGCGTTGCAGATGAGTTTGAATAGATTTTGTAAGTCAGAGTTAAACCAGACATTACTTAAAACCCTAAAGAAAAATAAAGGTAGTAATCCCCCCATTTACCAGTCTTTAGTGAAGACTAGTTCAGTGCTTAAGTGCTGCAGTTTATTAAAAAAGGAGTTTTTGAAGTGGGGGACGTTCCTCCTGTGCTCCCCGCGGGAGCCGCCTCTCCAGCAGGGGAGATTCCCGGCCCCGGATCCTTGTCCGGGGAGGCGCCGGGAGGAGCTGGAGCTCCCTGCCCTGTGGAGTGCCGGGAATGCCAGGGAAACAGGAGTGCATCCGCGCTCCGGGCCGCGCTGGGCTCCAGGTGGGAGCAGGATGGAGCCCCAGGGGAAGTTCCCAGGATTCTCCTGAGACCCGCGGGATTTAGCTGGGCCACTCTTGGCTTTTCTCAGATTTGGTAATCTAAATTTTACAAAATTGGTTGAATCCTATTGCGGATCCTCACAGAGTCCCATTGTTCCTCCCAAATCTATTAAATTTCACAATTTACATTATGATACGCTCTGGTTAGAATTAACATCCAGTCATGCTAAATACTCTGCAAACAAGAGGGCAAATGTATTTCTTCAGGTCTAAGGCATCTTAATGGAGCCTTTTCCAGCACTGCATGTGTGAACATTGCCTGCGAGCACAGGGACTTGAAGCATTTTTAATGCACACTGAGTTTTGTGAAGCTGGAGAAAAAAAATGAGGTTTGAAACATTTTAGAATAAAAATTAAGTAGTTGCTTAAACAAAGCAATGTTCTTTTTGAGAGGGCAGGGGTGAACTTATCTTGTTTTATGAGCTGTCAAGTGTTCCTGTGGGTAGAGAAATCTTAGATTTAGCAGTTGGCAGCTGAGATCTTTCCTTCTCTTGACAGAAGGATGGTGGAAAAAAATATAGGAGGGCACAGTATGAAACATTAAAAAAAAGGGATAGGAAAGGGTTATAGTGTGTGTGTGTGTGTGTGAGTGAGATTGCTCATTTAGCACCTTTGCTGGTCTAATATCAGTGACCTCATGGTCTTACCCTTGTGCAAAGGTCAGGATAGGTCGAAAAATCGTTGAGGTTTGTAGAAAATGGCCAGAACTTGTGTGAAAGCTTCCGTGCGTTTTAGCATCTTGTTTGATCCTTTTCAAGGAAGGAAGCCATCAAGAATCTATAATTACGACAGATGGATAAGATAAAGTATGCCATCCACTTGCAGTCATTTTCCCAACAAAAAGACTAGATCTTATTAACATTTTGGTCCATTTCATAGCTTTGAATCTCTTTGAAACATAGTCTTTATGACTTGATACAATTATGCGTTTTGTGTTTGTAACCATCCTCCTCCTAAACAAATCAAATCTTTTTGGTCTTTCTTCCCTTGCCTCCTGCTCTATTAACGAGCTCATTAACGGATGCTTCTCCCCTTTCAGCAATTTTATGCACTGGTTTGGCCCCAGAAATGCCCCAAAGAGCTCTTGGTTTGCTTGAGGTTTGTGTTTTGAGAGGAGGGATGGTTTAGGCATCAGTAATAGTAAATATTTATGCTGCAGTAGTACCTAACTAAATTGTTAAACATCATGCAAATATTCATACCCTGAGGGGGGTGAAAGTCTAGAGATGTGAGTGAGGGAGAAGACGGAGTTGCAGTAGCAGTGTGATGGGCAGAGTGAATTGTGCTTGGTGACCTGTTTTGGGCGGGTTGTCCACATTTTTTCAGAGATGTAAGGGGCAGATCTGACCCTTAGGTTCACCTAGTCACCTAAATTATATTAGTAGTTTGCTGCCAGTTGTTTTGCAAAGACAGATCTCAAAGGCCTCTCGCTGTCCATTAAGGTCACGGCTGTAAAATGGTTCCCAGTCTGTCGAAGGCTCTTTTGTTGCTGTGGCTTTTCCATTCAGCACCAAGGCGCCCGTGTAGACGTTGCTATCCTGCTTTTACTGCCAGCGGATTCACGGTCGTTTTGGGGAGCGATAACGCAGCGCGCAGAGCAGAGCAGCTCTTGTAGCCCCTGCCAGCAGCCACCCGCTGGCTGAAGGCCCCAGAGGGAATCGTCCGCTGGCGACGAGGAGGCTGTGATCACAGCGAGGCCCTGGTGGGAACCCACCCGCCGCGCACAGCTCAGGGCCCAGCACCTCCCCGGCTGCCCTGGGCGCTCGGCACCGGCTGCTCCGAATGCAGCACGAGGAGACCCCACGGACCGGAGGGTGGGATTCATGGGAAAGAATCGTCAGGCTTTTTGTTTTTTTAAGGAAAAAAATGGACCTTTTTTGTCTTGCAAAATGGCTTTGGAGTGATCAGCTTGGGAAACATCCCTTCTGTAGCCATGCGGAAATGCTTAGTGAGAATGTTTCTCAGATTGTCAATTTAAAACAGCATAAACTGAAAAGGAAAATAAACAAACAGGCGCCGTATGCAGCTCGCCCTGCTGGGGAGCTCGGAGCAGCAACCGGGGTCCTGGGCTGGACTTCCCATGGGCTGCGACAGGGGCCCGAAAGGTGCCCCGGGAAACGCGTTGGTGGAGGCGGATGGGGAAACTGCTCCAGAAAAGAGTATCTCAAGGGAAACCATCTAATACTGACGGTGGTGTCGTTTCAGGGCAATGCGGCACCACGTAGCTTGTAGAAAACCTACTCGAATAGAATTTTTGGTTCTTCTATTGGCAGTGTAAAGTAATTCTCCAGCGAGCAGAAATAGTTTTCTGGAAGCTGTATTAGAAAGTAATTAAAAGCAGGGAAGTATTTGCAGCTTTGTTTTAAAACTTGAAAGAAAAGTATAAGTGATAATGATAACGTAGAAGTAACTTCCCATGTGTGAATGGGAAGTGAGAACCAGCTAAGCACTAGAGCCTCGCCAGAAATAACACCAGTCACTGCCTGTTGATTAGGAATAGGTGCCGATTTTCTAGGATCCTTCTAAATTGTATTGCTAAATATTATTTTTCCTTTTAATGAAGGTGGTTTCTTACCATTTATCTGGTGGTGGAGCTGTCCGCTTGTTCGCGCAGGGGAGCGGGGGGCAGAGGGCTGTCGGGATCCCCCTCGCAGCGACTCGGGGCCGTCCCCGGGTGCTCCCTGCCCGCGGCAGCGTTCAGGGCCGCTGTGGGGACCCAGCGCCCCGGGCTGGGAGCAGGACCCGGCCAGCGCGGCCGCGGCCTCCTGCCCGGCCTGGCCTTTCACTGGGAGCTCAGTCACCGCCAGGCTCGCCGCAAGCGCCACGAGGAAACACCCGTCTGTTCATGGCGTCTTCATCCTTCTCCTGTTTTATTCTGAAATCCCCAGACAGGCTCAAATCTTCAGGAAATGGGAACACTGTGCTTGGTATAAGCCATGGTAGATATTGTGCACAGCTATGTGCACAAACTACGGATTTAAAGGAATCCACATAGCAGCAAGTGGGAATCAAAGGCAGAAAATTAGTATGGTAATTGGAGATAGTGTCTATATGCACACTTAAAACATGTATTTACAGATGCAGGTATGTGAATGCACATATGTATAATAAAATGTATTAACTATTTTTGTTGTTTTTTCCCCCCCACTTAGATTACTCCTTGACTAGTGCAGACCTGTCTGCCTTGCAGGGATTTAACTCTCCGGGAATGCTCTCCTTGGGGCAGGTATCTGCCTGGCAGCAGCACCACCTGGGCCCAGCAGCCCTCAGCTCTCTTGTGTAAGTAGAACTGATGTTACTGCAGTCTCACATCCCGGTGGGAGCTTCTGCCGCTTGGACTAAGCTGAATAAGCTTCACTGGGAAATATTCAACACACAAACACTTTTAATTTTTTTTCTGTTACCCTGTGTACATGACCTTTCCCATTTGCTCATTATTTGCAGGAGTTTTATCTTTAATATCTTCTTTGTCAGTCAATTCTGTACTTGGGCCAAGAAGTTGCCTCCTTTCAGGTCCCTCTTCTTACAGAGAAGATACCTACATGATTATCCTAAATGTTTGGAGATAAGAAATATTCGTTTGTTTTATAAATACAGTTGAAACCTTTAATTGATCCCTTTTTTTTTCAACTTTGTTTCTTTTTTCACTGAAGTAAGTTGCATTTATTTACATACTCATTTTGAGGGTGTGGAACTGGAAGACCAAATGCTCCTACACGTGGATTGTTGCTTTAGTTTTTCCCTGCTTTCTCCTGTTGTTTTCTTATTTCTTCCCTTGGTTTTCTTTTCCACAGTAGTGGCAGCCAGCTATCTCAGGGTTCAAATTTATCCATTAACACCAACCAAAACATCAACATAAAATCTGAACCAATTTCACCTCCCCGGGACCGTGTAACTCCCTCTGGGTTCCCTCAACAACAACAGCAGCAGCAGCAGCAGCAACAGCAACCGCCGCCCCCGCAGCAGCAGCCGCCGCAGCAGCCGCCGCCGTCCCGGCAGGAACTGGGTCGCTCCCCTGTCGACAGTCTCAGCAGCTCCAGCAGTTCCTACGATGGCAGCGACCGCGAGGACCCCAGGAGCGATTTCCACTCGCCCGTCGTGCTGGGGAGGCCCCCGAACGCGGAGGATCGAGAGAGTCCCTCAGTAAAACGGATGAGGATGGACACATGGGTGACATAAACCTGCAGTGCTGCCTCTTCAGTTTTGTGTTCTCAAAATGAACTGTCCTGACATATCTAAATTTATAAATAAGGACGTGAAATAAGTATATTTATATGTATATACATACATGCATATATATATCTTCACATGCATATATATGTGCTAGTGTGTGTAGCATACACAAAATCATCAGGCACTTATTACAAACTTCTTGTATAGCTGCAGATGTCCCATGGTAAAAATGTAACAGAACAATCCTATAGGTATTGATCTAGTCTGGCACTTACCTGGACTTGTTGTTTTAATAATATAACCTGTTTTGCAAAGAAACGTTGTACCCGTATTATAATCCTACCACACTAGATTGCAGAAACCAAGAGGGCTCGCCTGTAGTAATGTCCCTGTGTGTTTTATTAAAGCTGTATGGTTACTTGTAGTTAAGAAAATAATGCTTTGTAGCAGCAGAGCAGTAGAAAAGCAGGAAGAAGAAAGCAATACTGTACATAAAATGACCTTTATATTACCCAACCTGGCATGGGTCTCTATTGCAGAGGGTGCATGGAGAAGGGCTGATGCTATAAAAAAACACAAAACAAAATCTTGTTTTGCCCGTGCAAAAAAAAAAAAGTATTGGGTCAAAGAAGTGATTTTTTTAATAAAAGTGAAAGAGAGACATAGAGAAGTCGCATGAATTATTCAGAAAATATTAGCCTAGAAGATAGAACATTAACAAAATAAAATTAATATATTAAGTTATAATTGGAATATGTTTGACAAATTTCTTTTTACGTTCATACCTTTGAAAAATATAGAAACGGATTTTAGCTCATGTATATTTTATATTAAAGAAAACAATACCCTAATGAATTGAAGACTATATATAAAGTTATATACAGTACTTTTGAACACATTCTGCTATGAATTATTTATATAAGCCAAAGCTGTATGTTGTAGCTTTTTTGTAGAGTATAGTTTTATCTTATTTTGACTTTCTAGTTTTTGCTTTCAAAGATGAAAAGGAAAAACTTGCAGGCGGAACCTTGGGGGAAAAATAAGCCATGAACACTTATATGTAAATTTAAATTTGAGCCAAACTCTTTGTGTATATAGCATCTTAAATATATTATCACCTTTGGTGTAAGTACCTATGTATTGTACGTTCACCAGATTAAAAAGTATATTTTTGTGGATTGACGCCAACTTGAAAAAAGGCGAGGTCCTTATTAAGTAGAGTATTCACTGTTTAATATTTACTATTTTGTTAAATATACTGTACTTTCTTTGGATTTTAATTATTATTAATATTATTATCCAGATTTTTCAGAGGGTGTATAAAGGGGTTGTCCCCCTCACTGGTGGTGAATGTGTGCCGTTAAATTGTAATCTCTGTGCTGTATGGTTAAGCTTCATTATACATTTTATATATATGTATATAAATAGCAAAGTGGCAAAAAAAAATCTGGTGTTAAGTTCATCCTGCATAAATATTAAAAATCTGTTACAACACATTTTAAGGCATCATTTTGAAACTGCCTCTTTGGAGGAGAGAAAAAAAAAAAAGTGGAAAAACTTGACCTGATTTCTCATGATAGGGAGCTAACACATATCAACTGAGCACAAAAGGTTTTTTAAGTGGTAAGTGACTGTGTGAAAAGCTGGGCCCCGCGAGCGCAGGTCCCTGAAAGCAGCAGGGAGGCCGAGGCCGCGCGTTCCCCCCCCGGCTGCTCCGCTCCGCTCTGCCCAGCAGCTCCGTCGCACGTGCGGGGACAGCGGCCTCGTGTCCCTGCCCCGGCGGCGGGAGAAGCGGCCTCTGAGTCTGCGCAGGCCCCCAACCCGCGCGCAGGTGGAACCGCTGTCGTTTGCATCTGCGTGAGCAAACGTTCCTACCTGGCCCTGGAAACCTCCTGTGGTTTCAGCCCCTTGCTCTGCCGCATCCTCCTGCCCATGTGAACTATTCCTCACTGAAAAGATACAGTTTTTACTGCTGGAAGCCCTGATTTGGGCAAAAAAGAACAAGTTTTTTTTTTTTTTTTAACCCCCAAACAATTTACAATTATCTGCTATTACATTTTTTGCTTGGATTTTTAAACTTTTTAAGTCTGTAATGCAGTCACTCACTTGATGCTCAAAGTAAAGGGGTGGCGATGCCGGCCGGCGCTGCGGGGCCCTGGGGAGAGCAGAGCCCTGCGCCCGCTCGGACGCTCCCTGGCTCCGGCTGCTCCTGGCGCTGGAGCTGGGCCCCGAGCGCTGCTCCGCCGGGACCGGCCGCTGGACAAGAGCCCTGCGGAGGGAAACGGCCTTTCCTTTGGGCTAACGGCACCGCTGTTGCCAAAGGGAATAAATTCACTTACCACTTCAGAAAGTCTTTTAATGCTTTGAAAAGTTATGTGATTTTTTTCATTATTATGCACATCTATGAAGTTTGCTGTACATCCGAGTGGGAGTTCTGCATTCACATTTACTGTCTATTTTCTTGTGTGCCTTATAAGATGGCTTTGCTGACTGTATCACAATAGTCTTTATTTCTATGCAGGTTTTTAAACAGTACTACTACTGTTTTCTTAAAGAAAAAAAAATTAAAGGTTAGCATTTATACTGAAATTGCACCAACCAATCCAAAAGAAAAAGTATGAAAAATCAGTTCTTAAGAATTGATACTGAGACTGTTAATGTGTTGCCCAAACCCTCAAAGAGACTCAACAGACCAAGTCTTTCTGAACACCTCCCCTGTCAGTGGGAAATATCTCTTGCCATTAAAGGAATTCTGATTTTTAGTAACACACAACTAACTTTGAAACATACTTTTTTAGAAATTGTAAAAGTGTTTTGTACAAAAAGGGACATAGCACAGATATTTCAACAATGAAAAAACTTTTTTAAAGTAAGTAATACTGGATGAAGTTGCAGGGGGCTCCTGCTCTATTTTGAACCCATTCAAGCCTCAATGACATAAGATTTTCATCTTCTAATGTGACAAATCACCTCTCCATCTCTGAGCTCTCACTGATTGATAGTGTTTAAGAGTATATTTGTAATCAGGGATTCGTCAGAGAAAAATGCTTTAGCCTTTCCTTTTCCTTAAAGGACACTAATGCATCAGAAACGTACAAATTACTGTGCGCACAAGAAATACATAGTAAATAAGGAACATGATGACTCCTAACAATTGATCATGGGAAGAAGTTAAATTAGAATGTGAAAGAAAGACTTAACAAATGTAAACATTTAAATCTTAGTAGAAACTTTCTTCACTTTGCTGTGCAAGAGAACACTGCTTTGCTATATTTAAAATGGCTTTTTTAAAAAGAGATTTATGTATTTGGTAAATGTTTGTAGTCAACAGTTCACAACGAAGCTGTTCACGGTTTAATGCTGATAAGCCGTTTGGCGGCACAAGCTGGACTTTGTTGCCATCCTTGAGATGAATCTTTTAAGAAAAAAATAAGTTAATCTCAATTTTTTTTCCCTGAATGTGTTGTTTTTTCTTCAATATACAATAAATATTCTAGTGAACTTTTTATCAAATGGTTAAGAAAATGCTAGAGGTTGTTGTAAAATATTTGTATCCTGCATTCACTAAAGTAAAGATACTGGCTTTTACTGTGTACTCCAGCCTCTGTCGTGTTTGCAGAGCAGGACGTGCTTCTCCTCGGCGCGGGCTCGTCCCTCCCTGCCGGGGCCTGTAAGGATATTTAGAGACCGCAGCTACCGGGTGCCTTCTGAAAGCAGGACGGCGTCAGTGCAGCCGAGGGGTTTTCCCAAAGTGCAGCTGCAGCTTCAGGACCAGGCGCCGAGGGAAGGGCCCGAGAGCTGCTCCCAGACACACACACGTGCAGAGGGCAGGTCCCTACCTGCCGCCCCGCCAGGCCCCGCCGGCTC
>NW_010583051.1:48705-112871 GCF_000705375.1 Tinamus guttatus | reverse complement strand
CTCTTGCACAACCTGTAACCCACAGCAGGAGGGGGTGCTTCTGATGGCAAGGAAGTCCAGGAGCTCCAGCTGTGGGACACCACCAGTAGGTTTCTACCACAGAGCCAGTCTCGTCTTCAAGGTATTTCTGGCCTAAGACTTCAAAACAGGAAAGGAACAGGGTGGCAACACGAGTTGAGAGAGCAGCTATCTCCAGCAGAGGAGCTGAGACAGTAATGGCTTTATCAGGAAACCAGCAAGCCCTCCTGATCCCGCTCTCAGCATAGCTCAACACGCAGCAAATCTGGCTGCAGACTACGGCGTTGGCTTCCCCTGAAGCCAGTGGCAACCCTCCCACTGGCTTCAATGGGAGCAGGACTCCCCGCCAGATCTCGTGCTTCCCATTCCTTTGCCGTAGCCATGGGAGCAAGCTTCCCTTCCAAGGCTGTGTCTGCAGCTAGGGCCTTCAGGAGCACAAGTACAGCTCTCCTCGCAACCTGAGAAGTGGCCACGGGAAAGAAAGGGCAGCTTTTTAATAGGAATGGGACTGCCCAGCAAACAACCTGCTTAGAGACGCGGGGCTCCCTGCGCTGCAATCGCTTCGTTCGGCTTGCACGTCTGCCTGCAGGGCAAGCACCAGGTTAAGCATCATCTGGCTGCGATGAAGCACTAGTGGGTGAGATGGCATGAGCTGGGTTATGCAGGTGGCAACGCCTGGCTCTCCTCGTCCTAATCTTGGCTCCCTACCTGCTTACACAGTGACCTCAACACAGAAGGGGACATACAGCAACACAGTAAACCAGTGGGGAAGATTATGATCTTCCATTTTACAGTTAAGTCTAACAATTTGATCTATCCCCGCTGCTCTTCTCGCCAGCGGGGCAGGTGACTATTGAGGAGGCAGAAAGGGGCTATGCCCTGACCGTGAGCAGAGGTCTGCATCTGCTCCAGCATGAAAGGTTACTTAGATCATGGTGCAGAGTGCTGATGGGGGGTTCTGGCTCCTACAGGACAGGGGAGACCTGGCTGCTGAGATTAGCACCTTGAGGTCTCCAAGCCATTTCGGGGACGGCAAGTCGGGGATCTTGTTCCTTGCAAACCAGAAATTCAGGACTCACCAGCATGATGCTGACCACCTGTATTGTTTCTCAGGGTGTCTATCGGACAGATTGATGTCTGTAGAGCTGACTGTTTGCATATCAATTCTAGAGTCTAAGGAAATTCTTCAAATCCCACAGCACACATGTGCACTGCTACAAGAAAAGCTGGTGAAAATGTGCCAAGCTATAGCTCCTCAGTTGCTACCTCTGCAACAAATGCCCTGCAAAGAAAATGGGAAAATATTTCAGGAAAGAGCAATGATAACACAAGACTATCTGGCAAAGAGTGGAATTTAATATTAATGGTTTTCTTTTAGTCAGTGTGTTTCCTGTTTCTACCTTAACCCTCTAAAATCAGCAATGCTCTGAGAAGGGCTGTAAACTTCTGTACCACCAAGAAGCCTTTCAGTGGAAGATCTCAGAGCACATGTCAGACGTTAGAGACACGTCCCTGGAGGTTCTCAGAAGTGGTTGGCCAGGCCCCCCTCATCAGAAGGGATCTCTCTGTGCCATCCACATTTTGTTTTAACCTGACAGAAGTACCTGCATTACTGAGCTGACTTTCCGTGAAAGATTTGGGCTGGAAACGCCTCTAGGAAGATGGCTCCCATTAAGGATTGAGGTCTGCAAAAGAGCATGGTGCTGGCTTGGGCACAGCAACATGGATGGAAGTGTTAGTGCTTGCTCCATGGTCTTTGGACTGTCTCCTCTCCTGGAAGATGCACTGTTTTGCCTGCAGGACCCTTGACAAAAATTAATGGGCAGAGCTGAAAAATTTCCATCAAAATAGTGTTTTTGTTTCACCAGATCTTTTTGCAATCTGAAATTCCTGCTTTTCTCACCTCTTTGACCCAGGCACCTACAGCCTGGAGAGCCTCCCTGCTCATCCTCCAGATGCCCGTGCCATCCCGCTCACGTTGTTGTGCACAGCGACCTTGCAGAAACCGTCACTGCTCTCTGGACAGCCGAATTTTGCTGGTGGAGGGAAGGCAGGCGCAGGGCCTGCCGCGTTACCAGCGCTCTCCTGCTGATCACACGAGCGGTTCCCTCTCTCTGCCAACCCACGTTGGAGTATCCAGACTCGGGGCTGGATCCTTCCCTCTAATCACTCTAAGAGGCAGCTCTGAAGTGATGAGGATTTTACCCATTGCTATTTCTAATAACAACAACAAAAAAAAGGACTGAGGATATAAAACCAGTGGGGAATATCCCTTCCCCTCTGCCAGGGCAGGAACCGCAGTATGGGCTCACTCGCTCCGCTTGGAAGCAGCCTATGCTTATGTCCATGCCTTTCTGCATTGCTGCTGCTATGGGAGCCTCTGCTTCCCGCTGGTCTGCTGAGCTCTGTACACTCTCCAGAGACGAACCTTTCTTTGCCCACAAGCTCTTGGGCATCCAAATGTCAGGATGTCACTCCCAAGTACTGCCACACTAAGTGCGTTGCATCATTACACCAGGGCTCAGAAACAGCAGAAAGCAACTAGGCAAGAGACATGAGGTTGCTGAAGAAGTAAAACAAGGATGTTTTTCTTCAGAGGGTTGAAGGAAGAGATTAAATGTGCTTGAGCTACTGAGGAAGGGTACTTTGTACAGACTGCAGAGGTGGCCAAGCTTCTGGTGGGTGCAGGGAGTTTTCTGGGACACAAAACAGCTGCCAGCAGAGCAAAGGGGAAGGAGGCCGGGATCACACAGGGAAGGCAAGGCCTCCTTGTCCGCAGGGAAGAGGGAGGACAAGGCAGCTGTTCCTGGCATTACCCTGAGACTACTACAGCCCCAGGGGCCTGGGGAGAGGCTGAAGATGCCGAGGATGTGCAGGCTCACCCGAAGCCTGAGCCGTGCCAAGGGTTGGACCTCACATGCAGAAGTGCCATGGGCTCCTTCAGGGCAGTGTTGCTCCCAAAGCTGCAGATGAAGCCACGGCCTGTGGCACGAGCCAGACGAGCCACGCTGGAGACTCCAGCTCTACCCTAGCCCACAGAAGGATGAAAGGATTAAACACCCAAGCAGGAGCCTTTCACAGGCAAACAAGACGAACCCAGGGAAACCACAACTTTCCAGTAAGCCCAACTGCTTCCGCCCAGCCCTACGGTTGGGGCAGACACCCCAGGCTGTGCGGGCCCGGCCGGCGTCGTGGCTGTGGGAACATGCAGGGCACACAAGTGCAAGGCCCAGCAGCAGCTGCAGGGCTCTGCTAAATGCAAAGGCCCCTCAGAGTGCCTGGCCACTGCCTGGCAGACTCGGCAGCTCCAACAGAACAACAGATGTGCTACAGCACTGCCTCTGGGCACCCCTCTCGAGGCCTGTCACATGAAAGGGACACAAAAGCAGGAGAGGCCAAGTGAGATGCACAGAGGTCGGTTTTGGAGACCCTCTCTGATTACTTCTTGGAGGGATTACTGCGAGGGCAGTGGCCCCTCTCTTCTCATACACTCTGTTGTTTAAACTCTCCTTTTAAAACCTGGCAGTTCTTCCCATCCAAAGTAAACATGCTGCAGTTCTGTCTGTCCAAGGCAGTTACGCAGTTGGAAGGTCGCTCTCCAGGCAAATGGGCCCATTCCTAAAGAGTGTGAAGAGAAGCCAGAGATACAACAAAAAGACAAAAAAATGCACACAGAAAAGATAACCAGCCTTCGTGCATCAGTAACATTTGAGGTACCACTCTTCCTATTGAGACTTGCCTCCAAATTAAGATGAACAGAAGGTTGCTGAAGTGCACGTTGTACAGAGAAGGACCACCAAGCATTTTCAGCACAGCTCCAAGCACTCAAAGAAGAGATACTGCTGAGGATTGTTCCCACAGCCCGTCTGTGACCAGGTGCATGATCTTCACACAGAAGACGACCACAAGCGATTCCTGTTGGTGAGCAAATTCCTGGGGCTGCTTTCCTTAATCCATCGAAGCACGAACCTTTTGAAATGCAGACTGGTACAGTTCTTCTCTGCCTGGGACTCCACATTGCACTGGTGTTTGTACCAACACTTTTTAGTAGGAAGAGAAAATGCCTTTCTCAGTGGAGCAGGCGGTGCTGGGCAGCCTGGGTGCATGGCAGCTTTCACCCCACCAAAGCAGCGAGGTCCTGAGTTTGGTGCACGGATGCAGTAACAGGGTGTGTGGCACCAAGCCGCCTTCCCAATGGATGGGATAGTTTTGCTCGGCCACGCGTCCCTCCCCGCCAGCACGGGCTTGAGCTTCGCCGCAGCCCGCGCACGGGCTCCCCGCTGCAGCCCGGATCGCTTCTTCCCAGCCAGCCCTTTGGGCCGGTGTGCTGCTCACCAGACTCTGCCCGCTCGACTTTGCAAAAACACGGCCAGACCCACTGCTTCTGCAGCGTGCTGGGACCCCCAACATGCCAGGATTTTGCTGACCAACCACCTTTTACACCTACCAGAGCTCTCAAACGGTGGCCTAGATTTATCTGACCCCCAGCCTCCGTCTAGTACAAGACAGATGCACGTAATGTGCTAGTTACAGCTTCATTCCCATTCCCTAACATTCACAGCTAGTGCTGGGTTTGCTTTGTATTTGCTTTTCAAGTTCAGAAACCTTATTAAAGTTGTTATGGAAAAAATAAATTTATTATTCAACATACTCAATCTTTTCAAAATGGAATGATCCTCTTCTCATTTTTTTTTGGTTTTCATTTACAACTGGTTCCATTCAGTTTGACTGTTTTATCTATTTATAACCAGCACCAAAAAGAAAATTACCATGGATACAGTACATATGCAAATTAACTAATGGAAAAATATATACATTTCACTCTGTAATGAAAAACTTAAATGATATTATTGCCATGGAGGATATATCCCTGTATTATAATAAAATATCAAGCAATAATCAACTGCTAAGATTCTTCTCCACCAACAAAAAATAGCACCATACATGAGATAGTGAGAATCTACACTCAATAACACAACTGTGCAACTAGAAATGTACAGTACGTTAGTAACAGTACAGAGTATTGTTTACAATATGGAAATATCACCACTGTAATCAAAGGAGTGTCAATCTCTTACGAACAACAACTTAAAAGAAGTATTGTCATAGATACACTGAAACGAATGGCTTTCTCTTCACCAGAATGTAGTAACTCAGGGCAGAGTATAGCTGTAAATTCATAGAAAAGCTCCTATAAAATGATATAAAACAGAAGTGCAGGAGTATTGAATTATTTTTTTTTTCACTTTTCTGGCCATTACAAAATGGGAGGGTTGTCCCTAGATGAAGTTAGAGAATGTAATAAAACAGAGCTGTGTCGCGCCACCAGTTTTTAATTAACAATGGTTCCTGATTTAAAAAACCAGCCTGATGCATGCTAGTCTGTGGCCCGTGAGAGCAAGAGAGGTGCCTTTCAGTGCTCAAACATCCCATGGGATAAATTCATGTATTCTAAGACAGGATCCAGAGCTTGGACCCAAATGTTCTTGGAAGTCCAGGACCTTCCATACTGGGACAAGCCACAGGTTGAAGTAACCCAGTATCCTGTTCTGAACAGCAGACAGTAGTGAATGATTAGGGAAAAATAAGAATTTTTTTTTTTTTCCTCTTCTAAGCACCCTCCTAGGTGGCCACCTATTGCCTAGGGAGAGTGCCAGACCAGCACCAGAAGGAAAAATAATAAACAATCCCTGTTATTTGAAAAGAAAAAATGGTTTCCATTAATAATAAACACACTTAACTCTTCCCTCAAGAAAACACAAAATCCTGGCAGCAGAGCCTTCAACAGCCCAATCTAAATGCCAATAATGCCAAAAATAACCAACAAGGGTTGGTTTCACCTGGCCAGGCCACTCTATGGGCAGGCATTACCCAGCTGAAGGAAAACAGCCAGCTCCAAATGTGAGGAGGGCACCGCCCCAGGGAAAACCGCCCCAGGAAATCTGGATATGAAGCAGCAATGTCCTCTGGACTGTGTCTGATCTCTCTGGCACTTCCTCATTTGCCATTTGCTAAGTAGGTATCACGGGGGTTTTGCCAAAAACTTCTATGAACAGCACCATTTTCATGGATCACTTCCTAAGGGACTACCCAACCACTACTACCACCTCCACATTTGGGCTAGAGGGGGGGAGTAACAGAAGAAAGAGATCTGCTCCTGACTTTAAGATGCCAAAAGAGCATCCAGTATAACAAAAAACAAGTGTGAATCATTTCCCTGATGGAGAAAATCATCTGTAGCATGGGAAAGCAGAGCCAGGGACTCGAGGGAAGGCTGTGTGCAAAGGAGCCTTGTGCGTACAGGGCAGCACTTGTGTGCACACATGTTCATTTGCACGAGCAAGCACAGATGCCCACACAGTGTCAGTTTGCTGTGCAAGATTAGATCTCTGTGCTTGAAACATGCAGCCCTCAATAAAATGCTAGTGAGTTTTTCCAGTGAGGTCCTGGATATTGAAATGTTTGCAGTAAGAAAGAAGTTACTTTCAAAATATGTTAGGAACTGAGAGTCTTTATCTTTCCTTAGGCTGAAAAATAGAAATGACAGCAACAGTGACAACTTGAGGGCGGGCATGAGCTGCAGTGCAGCCTGGCCCAAGGGGTAGGAGCAGGGCTGAGTCCTGTGCTCCTCTCCTAAGACTAAAAACGGCCACAACCGGTTCTAGAGCGAGTACAAAGCTGCGATTCATGCAAAAGGCTCTGCTTGTATCATGAAGAGCAGGCTGTAACTTAACCACTGCACAACTGGCCTTGGAGCCTGGCAAGGGAAACAATACGTGTTAGAGCAAGATACGACAGATAGACACTGATCTGTAGGACTAATGTAGGGGGCAAACTCTGCCCTGTGTAGAGCTCCCATTTCAAGTCTCACTTCTCAGAGAGGAGTCTGGGTTAAAGTGCAGATACATGGAAGAGAATATTGTGTATGCAGCACTTTGTAAGTGCTCTGATAGCACCAAACCTGATAGCACCAGAAAAAGGAGATAGGAAGCACTAAAATACAGTGAGCAAAATCCTAACCTCTGCTGGAGGTAAAAGGAGTCTTAGCCTTACAGCTTCAACAAGCCCAAGATTTCACCTTGAATGTCCTATATCAATCACTGCTTTTGACTCAAAAGGCTATTTAATGTCAGATGGATATAAGAGCCGAGAGATGGGAAACACCTGTTCTGCTCTCGGGTCCAGCCTTCTTAGAAAGGCTTTTCCAAGTCCTGTTTCTGTAACAACCCTATCCAGTTTCACAGTCCTCTTAAAAGTAACATTCAGTCTTCTTATCAGATTTTCTTCTAAAAACTGGAGAGCAGAGATGAAACCAAACAATCCCCCAGTGAACTACTGGATGAAATGATTTCTGGCTTCTCCCATCTCATGCATATGGTCTTTGCTTAGAAATAATTGTCTAGTGCTGTTAATAGGCTTCCATTTCATTAAGCTCAGTGGGGAAAAAAAGGCTTCATAAAAGAAATGGTATATTTTTTTCTACGAAAATGAGAAAGAGATTTTTTTTTTCCAAATTAGAAAGAAGAACAAGTCCCTATTAGTTGTTTTAAAAAACATGATGTGGAATTTTGGATACTATTGCACTGAGCTTTCTGCAGGAATTTCAGAGATGTCCAGCCTCTGCTATCAGCTTTCACAAGCTTTTACAGCAAATCCCCTCTTTAAATTAAGCCTTTCATTTATATGTGTCCCTCCAAGCCCACTCCACAGCAGGACAACTGTTGGGAATTAAAAACATCAGATGAAAGCCAAGACTGAAAGATTAAGCAACGTCTCTACCTTTGCTGAATTATTTTGCCAGAGGCTTCCTCCACTGAAGTACCCATAACCTTAGTCAATGTAATCACTTTGCAACTCTTGTCCTTTTCTTTAAGGGTAGCAAGCCATCCAGTGGCTGGTAATTTAATATATTAAAGTAAAAAGCATTAATGAAAAATGAAAAGATGTCAAAACACGATAAAATGATTGGCTCCTTGAGATGACTCTTTTCTGCATTTTTTTTAAGGTGGATGAGTGGATTACTTTGGTATCCAGTCTGTAGAAACAGTTTCAAGTCTTATTAGGTAAGCTTTGGAATCCACCGCGTTGTAGCAACTCGTAAGTTCCAGTACTCAGACCTACTAGTTCGTGATTTACATACAAACAGCTGTAATACCCTAAGAAGTAGCACAGGTTCATTAACTCTTCTGCTGCATCTTGTTTGCATAAAAGTCTCTGCAAGTCTGGCAGCAGCGCTGATACCACCGCATGTCTTGGCACAGATTCTTCTCCCGGATCACCCTGCAGTACACTGTCCACTGGTCGCCTGTGCACTTGTACGTGAGAGCAGCTTGGGACAAGAAAAGAGAGGAAAAACTAACAGATTAGCCAGAGAACAGCACTGCGGATGTGATCAAAATCACTGCATATTCAGGAAGAAAGAGCCAATCTTCCTATCAATACCGGAGATACATGACAGTTAAGTGACACATACGGTTTTATAAAAGAGCAGTGGGTAACAAAATTTTACATTTGATAGAAATGCGTGTATATGCTGAATGCTTTTTATGGTGTAAGACTTAAAAATTGTATGTAGTATTTTTATGAATGCTCTGCTAGTTGAGAAACATTCTAAATGAGTATTATGGTCTTTGAGAATGGAAAAAAAAAAAGAATGATTAAAGTACATCAGAGGGTGCTGGCCCGGCAGCATCTTGAATCCTTGTTCCTTAACCCTGATGGATGAAAACAGGAAAGACCCACACATTGTAATTAGCTTGAAGTCTCAGTGCCAAGCACAAGAAAACCATGTCAGGAAGAACTGGTAGGAATACATATTACTGAAGCTCCATTTTACCGCACAAAAGGCAAAAGATGGGTAGAATATGATGCAGTGAAGTTACAATGTCCCAAGAGAAAATAAAAAAAGGTAACAAGAAACGAATTTTAAAAATTTGACTGCAAGAAAAAAAGCTGACAGCAAATGGAAGTGGTCATCGTGGCCAAGGGGAGCGTTTCTGACAGTCTGTCAGTGGTGGAGTAGCTCTTTGAGAGCATTAGATCTGCAGCTCCCACGTCCATTGGGGTCCTACCAGGGCAGCATTCAGGAGATGGGATATAGCTGATCATCTGCGACCCATCTGAATCTGACAGCTTCATATATCAGAAGGCATTGAGCCTCAAGTAAGACTGAGGCTCAATCTGACAGGCTCAATCTGACAGCTTCATATATCAGAAGGCATTGAGCCTCAAATAAGACTGTGCTTCTAGCATGTTTCACTTGTTTAAAAATTAGGTGCTTGAAATAAACCAGAGGTCCAAGCCCCATAAGAGTAGATAAGCATGTCTAGGACACATGGGTCAGGTATCTGAGGGGCTGAATAAATCCATCTGTGTCTTCACTGGGAGACACCGAGCAGGGATGTGAAAATCAGGTGAGGTGAACTCCACACTTCGATAATTCTGAAAATGTTATCCCAGATGAAAAACATTCTGGAACAGGGAAAAGGCAACACAGGTTTTGTAGACTCCTCAAGTTTGGTTTTTTTTTTCAGTATATTTTTTCAGTATTTTTTTTCATGTGGTTGCTATTGCAGAGAACAGAAATTTCTGTTCAGATAATGCAATGAGAATTTGTTTATATGCAGGAAGAACAAAACACTCAGTGATATATCTTTCTGCTAATATCAAATATCATTATTTCTGGCCCTGGTGATTCCAAACTTGGTTTAGAAACAAAAGCATCCAAAATTACTTGCAGATTACTTTCAGCAGGGACTTGAGCCTCCCCAGCCTTCTGAACACGTGAACTTTTTATTGCTTTGTCCTAAAAATGTGAATTGGGATGGATTTCTTGTCTCATCGGTATCAAAGGCTTACTTCTCAAATGAAAAGTTTTTCCTCCACTGTGCTCTTAGTGCTAAAATATCTGGAAAATACCCTCTCATGTTCTTAAAGAATTTAGAAGCTTCTCAGCATAACTGCATTTGCAAGAAGAAAATTCCCCATATTCTTTTAAACAGTTGTGAGAAGTATTATTGACTTTGAGAAAAACAGAAAATCAGGTCAGAAGCTTGAAGTCCTGTCCTAGTTAAAGTATTGTTTGACTCTGAAAGGTTAGAAAGGCTAAAATTAAGAAAAAAAATCATTTATCCTCTTATAAACTGAGCAAATACGATGCGGAGGATCATGGATTCCCACAATATTCTATTAATAGAAGCATTCTTACCTAGCACCATTTTTAAAAATGCAATGTGAAGGTGTTTTGGGAAACAGTTTATCATTGCATACTCAAAATGACCACAGGCGCAGGGAGCATGAGATGAAGGTCAGTGGCAGAAAATCAAAGGGCTCAGAGAAAAGAGACTGAATGCTCACTTACTTCCCAGGGATAAATTAATTCATCACATCCACATTCTTGTGGCAGCAAATGAAAAGGAATAACCCTTTCCGAAAAAAACGGATGCTCTACTTGTCAAGGTCATGCACTTTCCTTAGGACACAGATTATGAATAAAGTCTCACATTTTACACTCACCACAGCGGAAGCAGGGCAAGAATATATTTTGTGAGTGAGAAAGATATGCCTGTCAGTTTCCCCATTTGCCTGCTCCTGTGGGTCTTGCAAGCATCTCCACCAGCGAATGCTCCAGCTTTGTGGAAGCTGAGGCTGGGACTGATGGATGAGAGGACCCACACACACTAGACCTTCACTCCAGTCTGCCTGGGTGGCCCTCTCATCATTTCTGGCCCTGGTCAATACAGTGAAGCCTGACTGTTATCACACTGGCAGCCTGGGCTTTGGTACCTTGTGCTCTGCTTACAGTCACAGGAGGCCCCTTCCCCGGAAGATCCCTCACTCACCAAGTCTGGGCGAGGTAATTGTGTTGACATTTATCTTCTCGTTGCAGACCTCTTGGTGGCACTGCCTGTAGGCCGCTGGCTTGGACACGATGGGGCACTCGCTGCCGTGGCGCCCTGTGACTTTGTGCATACACTGGACCACGCGTGACTGGAGGCCTTTCCCACAAGTTGAGGAGCACTGCAGGAGAGAAGGGACTGAGGCATGGTCCAGGCAGAGCAGTTTCAAAATCATATACACGAGTACACTGTAAAAATCCCCACCAGGGTTGAAGCAGACTCGCAGCTATCCATGGTGTTGGGACTCCACAACGGAGAGACAGGGACCCTTCCTGCAGCTGTTATATTTGTCCATGAGGATTTCCATGAGCAGAGGAGCTGTCCCAGGACAAGACTGGGAGCTGCTGCCTTTCTGTCTGGACTCATTTCATGCTCAGAATCCACCTACACTCTTGTCTCACCAGACGCCCGGGACGGGGAGCAGATAGAGGTGCAGTTCCCTTCACTGGCCACAAAGAGGCAAAGCTGGAAAACAGATACTGCCAAATACTGCACTAGCACATCCAACTCCCTCTCCATGAGGGACCCAAGAGAACTGGTTGCCTTGATTTGAAAGACCTCTCCAGGACATGGTCAGTCTACCAAGGCTTCCTCCAGGGAAAACATGAGCACTGCAAGAAGATAAAACCATGGCTCATAGCAGAGGCAGGTAGCTCCTAATGCATGCCTAGACCTCTAGAGAAGCTCTGTTCTAGTATAGAGGAGGAAACATCAGGTATTCAAGTACTCAGCCCCATCTATCCCTGCTAACTGTCTGGCACTCACCAGTCCTCCTGGGAGCAATTGCAAATTGTACTCCGTGAGTTTTGGCTTCTCTTTGCCAGGAGGCCCTGCCTGTTTATATGCTTTCCTTGTTGTCATACAGTTGGAGTCCCTACCTCTCCCTCCCTCTTCCTCTGGCCCAGTCACTTGTGATTTACAATGTCCTACTTGCACGCTGTTCAATTTTAATAAAGCAAACACACTGAGCACAGTGAGGTGCACCAGCTGGAGTTAATAAAAGAACCTTGTATTTAAAATAAAGGAACAATGGGTTGCAGGACTTTGGTAAGGTTCCTATTTCTGCTAGAGCCACACACAAGCAAACGATGGGGGAGAGGAGGAGATGGGGGGAAAACACAGGATATACACTTAGGATGGTACTGAAAACATCCCGATTTCTGTCCTCTGTTGTTTCTGAACAAGGTCAATGCAATGCAGGAGGTCCTTCTAGCGAAACACTATCGCCTTGGAGTGGTGGGTTATTAAAAAAGAGCAAGCCAAACATTTAAGAGGCTCAGAAGACAAGCACCGCTGAGCCTGGAAGCTGTTCAGATCCTGAGGAGAAAAGGGCTTGTGAAGTGTCTTGACAGAGTGAATGGAGAGAGATGGAACAGCTCTGCTGCACTGAACCCACAGGAACTCCTAAAAGCATCAGGTCTACATGGACAAAGTGTAGGCATGGCGGGGCTATGCACATGGTTCACGGGATGAGACACATGTGATGGAACAATCTCTGGTTTGAGCTTGGGCTGCTCTGCTGACATCAGCCCCAAGACTGAAGCACAAGTTACAGGTATGCAAGACTAGGAGCTGGGGCAAAAGAATGTATGGATAAACCTAATTCTCCACCTCTTTCATCTAAGGGGAGAGCCCAGCAAAGCTGTGGTCATTTTGTTTGGGAAATACCACAAGCAACCCTTGCAGCTTCTCAAATGATATCAGATACAAGAAGACTAGCCTTGTTCTGGAGCACAGAGAGCTTTTCCTTCCTGTGTGGGTCAGTGAAAGGCCTGACGGAAACTGGCTGAGATGAACAGGACCACATCAAACAGAGCTGGTGCAGCCCTGCTTCAGATCACCCAGTTTATTTCTGGCTAAGAGGAGCTGTAGGATCACTGAAGCCTGTTGTCAAAGATAATTACATTATTAGGAATCTGTGTTATCTTCTTTAGTTATTCATACTAATAACTGTTTATCAAACTGCTCTCCTCTCTTTGATCATAGAATCATAGAATTGTTAAGGTTGGAAAGGACCTCTAGAGATCATCTAGTCCAACCTTCCTGCAGGTAGAGCACGTGGCACAGGACTGCGTCCAAGTGGGTTTTGAAGATCTCCAGAGAAGGAGACTCCACAACCTCTCTGGGCAGCCTGTTCCAGTGCTCTGGCACCCTCACTGTTAAGAATTTTTTCCTTAAGTGCCTGTGGAGCTTTTGGTGTTTCAGTTTGTGGCCATTACCTCTAGTTCAGGGTTTATCCTGAACTTTACCTTCAGGTAGTTCAGGTAGTTTACCTGAATTACCCTGAATTACCTCAGTTTCAGGGGTGGCCACCCCTGAAAGAGGCCAGCCCCATCCTCCTCACTCCCTCCCTTGAGGTACTTCTAGACACTGCTCAGGTCCCCTCTCAGCCTTCTCTTCTCCAGGCTGAACAGGCCCAGCTCCCTCAGCCTCTCCTCATAGGGCAGATGTTCCAGGCCCCTGATCATCCTTGCAGCCCTGCTCTGGACTCTCTCCAGCAGCTCCACGTCCCTCTCGTACTGGGGGTGATGCACTCACCAAATTTTTATTTCTTTTTCAATTCTCCCTTATATTCCATCTGCTCTTTATTCCTATTCTTTCCCCCAGTGTATTTCCCTAGGATTAAATTTCCCTATTCTGAACAGTCTCTGGCTCAGATGCCCTGCTGGACTCTGCCATTAGGCCATCCTGATGAGCTGCTTATCGCTGTGCTTCCAATCGCGTAGCTCCTCCAAGACCTTCTTATAAAGTATTTTGAAGGTAACAGTCATGCTAAATTAAAAGTTTTAAATGCATTTTGGAATTCTAAAATTTAAACAAATGGTTATTTTTTTCATCATCCTTATTTCAATTTAGTGTCAACACATTAGTTTACATTTCTTTGCACTTAGACATTCAGATATTGAATTTACATCGTAATTTGGTCACTTCAGGAATGATTACAGTATTTACGACTAAGCTGAACTCATCCTTTGCTTGTGTGCTGTATGATGAACTATTCCAAAAAACAATCCTTAAAGTCCCTCATTTAACCCTCCTCCCGGTAACTTCACTTTCTGTGGCGAGATGCAGGCACTTTGTTCCTTGTGGCTGCCCCTCTGCTGCTTTCCAGCACCGGGCACCCTCAGCAACTTCTAGGGGTTCAGAAGCCAGTCAGGCACGACCACTTCATTTGGAGATAAAGCTAACAACTTTTCTTGTTATAAATTCAACTATGTGGTCCTTTCCCTTCCCCTTTGCCAAATGCAACCTCTAATCCTCAGGATTTCAACGGCACTTCTAGTCTTCAGAGTGCTTTACTAACCTTAATCCTCACAAAACTCTTGGAAAAGAGAGTGAATTCTATGTCCATCTTACATACAGAATAGTTGTAGTGCGGAAGCATAAAGAAACTTGTCCAAGGCCGTGGGGCCTCTTGACATGACTGTAACACAGCGGGTCTGAAACTTTTGTCTCTGGCCTTTTGACGCTCCCCGAATAAGGTTTTTGCATACTGATGTACAAACGCTCACCTACCTATGTCTGCGTTTCTGTCTCTGCATTTGTTAACCAGCAAGGAGGGCAAGCAACAAATTTTTTTCCACAGGCACCGCCAACTCCAATCCCTACACAAATAACAGCAGAGTTTTTGCCCGAAGCAGTTTTATTTCTTCTCCTCGGAGACTGGGATCATCACCTATGCTATGCAATTAGTTTTTCACAGCCAGGAAGACAGATTTTAACATCTTTCTTGAACTCTTTTGGGTTTGGCAGCTAAGGGAAGGTTGGACATCTGGCTTATTTTAAGACAAAATTTTCAACTCGGTACTTGGATAGTCTATTTTCCTAGGAATTTCAATAGGAAATAGGAATAGATACAAAATACATACAAAGAAGAAATTGTTACTCCTACTACACCGAGAAGAGAGGACATCGTTAAAAGAGGCAGAACAGTCAAACTCCAACTAAACAGCAGATTCCCATAAATACCTTTTCTCCTACTCTGGCCAGCTGAATGCATTGCTGCAGCCTCTCTGTTCCCAAATATTTATTGAGGAAATAAGTACCCTCACAGAGAAGCAAGGAAGTATACCCACAGAATCATCTGCAAGGCTAAATTCACTCTGGGTCTTCTGATACGGGGCCTTTGGGCTTGGATGCAGTATCTGCAGTAAGAAAAGCTGCTGAAGCCTTCCTGAAAACAGAGGAAGAACTGACAGAGAGAGCAAACTGCTCACGGCAGCATGTGGGCTGCATGGCAAGGGCTGAAAGCATCGTTACGCTTCACTTCTGATCCGGTGTCAGCTGGTACCCTGCCACGGTACCACTGCTGCACTGGGGAACTGCGCTGGCTGTATTTAAAATATTGCTAAAGGAGAGTGGATTTTTCAAAGTGCTGAGTTGTTTTGCTGCTATTTAGAAAAATACTCTGCAGTTCTGAGAAGCCCTCACAAGCATTGACCAAACTCCAGAATACTCGTGCTGTTTTGATGGTGTGAAGTGATATGTGATGCTGAAGCATCAGTTCCTGAGCCTGGTACAGAGCTGGGTGCATCTCAACTAACAACTATGCTGTGTTTCAGGCAGTGCAAGAAAATCCTCCAGCAACTTGCTTAGGCTGGGAAGCTGGGGATTCAGGCAAGGGGTTGAATATAGACAGCGGTGTGAGACAAAGCAGCATTTCTTCCCTTCTACTAGACGCTGTCAGTGACACCACTATCAAAAAAATGCATATGCAAACTACGTGGCTTAACCACAAGGCACTAAAGGATGCAGATTTTCCTGATAATACAGCCATTGTCAATAGGAAATCGACCAACACGCAAGGACCTAAGAACCACTCGACACTGCACCAAAGAGGGGTTAATGGAAGGAATTATGAAAAGTGAACCCGATGAGAACCCTAGTAGCTCCCAGTTCAAACACGGCACGAGAAGGCAAAAAGAATACAAAAAATGCCTCCATTCACATTCCTTGGCAGTAGCCTGCAAGCCAGTGGGGATATCCAGAAGGAAATAAACTCACAAATTCTCAAGGCAGCAGCTGCATTCATCAGCTTAAAGAAGATTTACTCACTGAAAAACTCCAACCGTAAGACCAAACTATGATTTTTCAACTGGAATGCTATTTCCACCCTAGGATACTGATATGAAAGCTTGAAATCTACCAAAGGTGAAGACAGATGTCTAATTGCTTTGAAAGCAAATGCCTCAGGAAAATATTAGGTATTAAAATAGCATGAATTTACAGTAAGTGCTGAGATCTGTCGAAGACTTCATCAACACCTGATCTGCAAAAGATAGCCAGAGGAGGAGACTGAAACAGGTCTGAATGAAGCCAGGGCAGGGATGTCCTTGGGCAGCTGGAGGAACATGTAAAAGGGAGCAACCCAAAGAACGCCAGGGTTGAGGGTTTATGGGGACAGAAAAACAATGTAGATTTAACACTACAGAGGAAAGGCTGTGCTCAGAACTGGATGGGGTAATGGGGAGGACTGCTGGCCTGGCAGGGATGCATTCAGGCATGTGTCACCATTAGAAATACTTATTTTTATTTTTAAACACCAGAGATTTGTTGCTTTCAGCATACAGCTGGGGCATCCCTTCAGCCAGTTCTGGATGTACCAAAACATTCAAAAGGTTCCTCTCTTCTGAAGACAGAGAGCTCAAGATAACAATGATAACTGAGCTGAAGGCAAGATGTTTTCCTTCTTTCCGTGTCCATCTGATGTTTCGCGATACTGGTTTGTCCCCAGTTTGCTGAAAGATGCCAAAGCCAAGGATAACACTATGGCTAAAGCTCTAATATTGAGAGATAGTCATGCTTTACTGACTTCAGAGTTCAAGTATTCAAGGCGTTAGGAAAGGGGAGAGATTTTCCCCCTGGGGTCTTTTTTCTTGCCTCTATGAAAGTCAGAAAGCAAGGAAGGCAAGTTCCTATTAATAACATTCCAAAACAGCATCAGAGATGAATGACAAATATCCTGTAATTGCTCTGTTCCCAGGACTTTAATAATATACATGTGTGTGCTCTGAAAGTCAGTGCTCCACACACCTTCACAGCAGGCTTTTTATAAATATTGTTAATTTAAACTCTGAAGTTTTAACTGAAAAGCAGCATGCAACACGCTTCCACAAACACCAGGTCAACTTTCACTATGGCATCATGCAAAAGAAAGAAATTTTTGTCTTTTTGCTGATAGTATCTAATTAGCCCAAAGCAAACTGTAAGCTGTTTTTCAAGCTTCCTTGTTCTTTTACTTTTTTTTTTTCTTTTCAAACCACATGCCTGTAAAGAGAACGTATCTGGTCTTGCTTACAACAAGCTTTCATTTGGAAACTTTAGTGAAATGACTGATTTGTTTAATTTAACTAAAGCAAAAAAAAAAAAAAAAGCCTGTTCTTCTGATCAATATGGAAGAAACAATAAATTATAGCAGAAAATCCTCACACCTGATGTGACAGTATCTTAGAAGGAGAGGAGAAATCTTTGTAAACTGCCTGCAGCAGTTTTGTGCTTTCAAACTGCATGACCCTAAGGAGCAAGACCTCACCAGCATGCCTCGCTGTGTAATTAAGCTTGACTTTACTCTTCTGAAAAGTTCTATTGTGTACAGAGAGTTCAGAGACTAAAAGCTGAATACATGAATACTCTGGGTAGTGACAGTGCCCCTAAGTACGTGGGCAATGTAGCCCAGGTGGGTGGTAATGAGGAAATGCCATTTAATTTGTCACCTGTTCACCTCTTGGGAGCCTTCAATGTGTGTTTCAAGAGCTCTAAGTAATAAAAGCAAAGATGTGACGTGAATGTTATCACCGATGAAGTGCCATAATCCAGCTTGCCAGCAAGCATGTCTTGCTTCAATCTGGAGCACATACGATCTGCAAATCCTCCATACTATTCCACCTGTAAGACTTAAGGAAAATCATGCTAACACCTTACCTAACAGGCATACTTGAGCTAACTTTAGGGAAACTAGATGGTCATAGACAACTATGTAACCATGGGATCACATAGCTCGACTCAGGGCAATGGCCTGAGGACTCCCACGACTCCCACAGCAAGTTTTGAGGCCTGTGCTAAGCAATGTTTTTTATGCACTACACATAGTCCCACGCCAAAAGAACATCTTGTGAACCTAAGTTCTGCCAAAAACCATCTTAGTTACTCATCACTTAACCATCTTTGGTACCTAAATGTGATATATTTTAAAACAATTATTAAAGTTTATTTAACTTCAGCAAGAGACCACTCATCTGTGTCATCTCAATCCTGCCTTAGGTTCCTCTGGACAGGGAGCCACACAGTTCTCAAATGTGTGATGCTGAACTAACACTGCACTGCATCTCTCTGCATAGTCAAAAACATCTGACATGAAAGTTGATGCTAATTTAAAGGAGTTCTGGAAAATTGTCACCTTAATGCTTCAGTGGTCGTTAAAAATCTCCAAAGGCTGTTGTAAGGATTGCAAAATAACAGCAATCCCTGCTAGGAATACCTACTGCATGTCAGGAAGATTTGAGGGGCAAAAAATGCTCTTCAGTTGGGTAGCACAAGCTTTAAACTTTGAATTACCTACTGTTCATCTTTTTAAAGATATGATTCAAGACACTGTATCAGCATCTTGGATTAGCAGAGAAAAATGAATGCCAATATTTGCACAGGCTTGTCTTTCATGCTTGCTTCTTTTCCACATTAAAAAAAGAAGTAACAGTCACAATGGAATCCCATTAAAAAACCATTGATCTTGGTGGGAGGCTTTAATTCCCCATCAGAAAAAAAATGCACTTAATGAAGCAGAGCTTTAAATAAAAAATATTAAAAAAGAGTAAGTTATTCTTCCAATTAATACGAGCACTGGAGGCTGAATTGGAACATGAGACAATAACACTCTGATAGAAAGTCCTCCACTTCAAACAAAACACCGGTGAATGTTGCCTTCCTCCAGCACATTCCCTCTTCTTAAAGAGTCTTCAAACTAATTTGTACTAGGATGTTCCCAGAAACTCCAGCTGAGATGGGCTGTGCTAGCTGTGCTGTGAACAAGACGCAGTCACTGCCTCAAAGGCATGAGCAGGAGACATCAGTTCCTGCAGCTCCAGGCCCACAGGGACCCACGTGGCCAGCGCGGGTGTCACTGCTCTTTGCTTTCCTGCCCAGGCTCACCTGCATGGCCGGCAGTGAACACAAGACTAGAGAGCAACTCCAACTTGTTTCAGGGCCAGGATGCACTGATGATAACCTTTAGCACAGCTAAAGGACAGAAGCTCAAGGAGAGGAAGTGGTGGGATTCATCTCAGTAAGTCAACAGGAGTTGGTCACTGACTTTGGTGGGTCAGTGATGGGCCCATAACCCTAAAACAAAATTCATTTCATTGCAGCAGAAGAGAGATGTGGTTTCTGCTTTGTAAGACAAACATGAGGGTGGTTGTGCAGTGATACCTGTTTTATTCCAGGCTTTTCCCCAACAGAGGTTAAGTGAAAGCACATCACAACTCGGGAGGGTAACTTCTACTTGAGAAAGACAGAGCAAAGGCTTCTCATTTCCCTTTCTAACGGGCTGTACCAGCTTTCCTGAATTCAGAAATGAGTCCTGCTGATAGAACCGAGTTTGGGGTATTAGTTTTCATCCCCTGCCCAGGAATATGTTGAATTTAAGCTGTGACAGCTGGCTGACCAGAGGAATAAACTGTGGGGAAGTGGTAACTTGCTGTATGACTTTGAGCAGTCCACAGGGCAGTGTTTGGATTCAGCATACTCTGGTGAGCGCTGGCTCCTGGTCGCATCTAGACCCAGGAAAGCAGAAAGTTGGAATACTGAAACTTGCTGGGTCCTGTCCCATCATATCCACATCTCCCACCTTCTGGAGAACAACTGACTGGCATCAGTGAGGCCTACGGACAACCCGCCAACATCAATGTCCAGCTACGCTGCTGAATGCCCTAAGTCATCAGATCGTTTGCTGAGCCAAAGTGAGCAAGAGACACGAAAGGGCCTGTCAGCTGTGATGTTGTGATGGCCATTCTAGGTGACTGTCCCTCCTGGGGAGCCTTCTTCTGAACGCAACAACAACAAAAAATCTTCTCCAAGGTCGAAAGAGATGAACTTAGCTGTGAACTTTATGAAGAATTAACAAGTTGTCCGTGGTTTATCATAAACAGATGGCAGTCAAGCCATGAACTTGTAATGAATATTAGAACAATGGACAGTTTGCTTCTATACTTAAAACAGCTTTGAATACACCTCTCAAACTACAGCTGTCCTTGATTTGCTCCTCTTATCATGTAATGTGAGTTATCATTAAACGCGAGGCGGATGGAGGATTTTTTTTGATGTTCCCAAACATTGCAACTTGGAAAACATGTCTTCCTGGCACTGGAAGACTGCAGAGTGTTTTTTGAAAAAAAATGTTTCTTTGCATACTGTGAAGTTAGCATTCTTATCTCTTATAGAATGCAATCTGCTGCAATCCTGCCAAAATAATTAATTTGCAATTACAGAATTGCTGTTACCACCATTGTGATTAATGGCTGCTGATCTTCAGTATGAAACACCTCAACGTCTGGCACAAACCCAGGATTTTTCTTATAGGAAATTAGATTTTTTCCTCCCCATTGTTAATATTCTCCTGGGATGCGAACCTGTAGCCAGCATTTCATAGGCTGAGTAAAACACTGTAAAGAAATTGGCAGCTATTGATGTCCAGGGAGGGCAGGTGGCTATAGGCAGTTTTTCAAATGTGCATTATCACTACTGACACTATTTGGCAACGAGCATCTTTTTTAACATCACACTTTGCCAAGCTGATCCTTACCAGTAGTTTGCAGTTTCTGCAATCATGAATCCAGAGAAAGCTGTGCCAGGTGGCTACTCAAAATGTGAAGTCATAGAGAAGATTTTTTCCTCTATTTTCCTTCTTTCTATCCAATGAAGTTCAACTTACTATGTCAGTTATTTTTGTTTTCACCTGAGAACAGGAATCTGCAGAATTACTACACAAGACCTGAAGATCATGCGCAGTCCAGCAGCTCAGATTCCAACCTGAATACCATTGGCATAAGCCTGCAGTAACTCAAACGGCTGAATTAATCTGGATTTATACTAATGTAGGCAAGATTGATATCTGAACCAATGAGTTGAGTGAGATCCATGGCTCGTGGCCAATGGATCGTAGGAAAGAATGAAAGACAGTTACCCTGAATTTACATCTGGTTATCTGAGATTAATACAGGTCTTAGCATTTACAGAGGATCTACTGTAACTGCAAAGAAAAAATATGGCAAAGCCAATATATTACAAGGCTTCTGTTAGTGAACTATGTATGTTTCTTCTAAAAATCTTTTCATGGGCTATGTAATGTAATAGGGTAATGAGCTAAATTGTTGCCTAAGGGACAGAAGTTTCATGTCTAGATTTCCGTCCACAAAGCTGAAAATGCACCCTTGTGAAAGTCAGCACTAATGACTGAGTTAGAGTATCTTGCTTGTAATTTTACCTTCCTTGATATAATACCAGTTAAAAGCAGAATAGCCAAAAAAAGTGAAACTGGGAACCCTGGACCACTCTGTGCTGTTGGTTCAAAATATAATATACTTCAATCACAAGGCAGAAATAGAGTAGGCTGAGGCATATAGAACAGTGAAATAATTAAGTAAAACTGGAAATGAAGAAAAATCCAAAAAAGGCTTCTGTAAAACTGCTCTCCACATATAATCTTCTACCTCCAGTCACACGGTCAAACAGTCCATAAGCCAACTGGAGAAGAACTGCAGGAAACTACAGTGTTGGCCTGTACATTTGGACCTGCACCATGAGCTGGCACAGGCCGCTGCGCTTTGCAGCAAGCAAGAGCCACATCCATCAAGACACATTCTCATCATTAGGTGCCTGCCTTCTTTGCAGGAAAGTA
This sequence comes from Tinamus guttatus, assembly GCF_000705375.1. The sequence goes on along the minus strand of NW_010583051.1, from coordinate 91,067 downwards.
ACCTTTAACATAAGCTTTGTAAGCAAAATACTTTAAGTTATGACAATTCATCACGAGAGAATGAATTACTGTCCTGCTAAAGAAACGAGGGGCGTATTTTCGACAACCCAAGCACTTGAAGCAAGTCTTGGGAAGCAACCTGTGTACGTTCTTTTAATTAGCAGCTACAACAACAATGTAAATTTTATTCCAGTGCTAGAACATTTAACAGCTCAGATTTCAAACATGGAAGAACTATGTCAAACTGGAAACAGCGTGCAAGATGTTTGTTTCTTTAACTGAACACAAATTGGATGTGGAATTTCCTTTTGGAAGAGAAGCTTGAATGGGAGATGGTTTCGATTCACATTTCTACATTGCATCATATATAAAAAATGATATAATGAATTGCAAATCTGAAGAATCCAGGCAACAGTAAAAAAAATGATAGTTTCAGGTTGAATATATTCAGTGGATCTCCTACTATGCAATCTGCTAGGCTCAAAGAATCCTGAGCTGGAAATGTTTTAGTTGCAATGCTCACTACACTAATTCTGCATTTGTCCCAGATAATAAACATGATAGTTATATCCCTTTAACTTCAGATGTTTAAGAGAGAAGTTGCAATAGACAAGATGGAAGTTCAACAGCCCCATAAATAGAGGTTATCATGGTTATTTGTAATAGAACATTATACTGTCTTTTGAACTACATTACAGTCTGTTAATCTCAATTGCTGGTCTAACAAAGGTAACTCTGAAGGCATTTAAATAATTTTATGGACCTGGCTCTGTGTTTTTGCAAACTGAATTAGATGGAGCAGTTCATCACAGGTTGCATGGAATAAACTGCAAGTACTTCGGGAGCACAAAGATACCACAGCCCAGCCTGCCTGGTAAGGCCGCTCTGTTACCTCCCAACTCTTCCCACAGCCCTAAAATGCAGTAAGGAGACATCTTCAAACAGGCAAAGGGGAACAAGATCCCTCTTCTTTAACACACACAGGCAATGGCTGCACAGCAGTTACTAAGACCAGGGAATGAAGCTTGTCCTCCAGCCCTCAGCTCTGCTGCACAGAGGGGGATTCGGGCCCTGAGAACACCAAACTGCCACTTGTCCTCCCCACCTCTGCACGTTTTCCCACTGCCCATTCCTGCACCTTCTAACTGCACCAGCATCCAACATATCACACGGGACAAGCAGGCCCCATCCTGTGTCTGCCACAGGAGCTCTTGTTTGCACCCACAGGGCTCTGCTTGGAGGCAAATTATTTGTACTGGACTGCGAGGGACCCACCTGTCTTCTTATGCACACAAGCTGTGTATTCGCCGCTAAATAATACTACTAGTAATATCAAAATAATGGTCTGCTATTACCACCCAAATACTCTGGCCTGTTCTTTATAGAACGTGTCTCTGGAATTGATTTTTTCAATGAGGATTTGCCCCTTTCTAATGAGACTGCTTGATATGTATTAATCATCAGAGTCTGGGAAAGTGAAGGACTGGAGGCAGTGCATCAGCAGTGCCACCATGCAAGAAGCTGTTTGCACACAAAGCATCAACCCTCCTTGTTTTAATTACTAATGTTCATTATATTTTGCATCCTGATGAATCATAACAATAAATAAAAAAGGTACAATGCAGGAATTTTGAAAAGTTGTTGCTTGTTCTCAGAGCACCAGAAAAAGTTTCCATTTTAAGTCAGCACAAAGTGCTCTCACAGAGATTTACAGCACTGGCAACAGTGTTTTACAATGGAATTTTACCCTGAAAGTGTGGATTTTACAGAGTTTATTGTAATCTAACTGCCTCACACTTTGTGTTTCTTCTTAAAGGATGAATATTTTTATGCTGACAGTACTGCAGAGGAGCTGCTGAGAGCTGTAGAGGTTACTCTCCCTAGGTTGGAGCCCTGCATCAAATGTCCTGGAAGTCCCTGGCTAAATTCCTAATTAGTGTCAGGATGTGCAAAAAAATGAAAGTCACACAAAACACTTCAGCTCTCTGTTTCTAGAATAATAATTTTCCTTAGAAAGACTATATTGACCCATACCTTTTTACTAATAAGCCAGTGGAGTCTTTGGTTTTAAAAGCAACCTGTGTGATCTCAGGGTAGAGTCGGAATTAAACACTAAGTATAAAATTTTAAATGCTCATTGTAATCCAAATCTAAGTCCAAGCACATCCTGCTGGACTCACACAGGGTGAAATTCCTGGGTAGCAGAGAGCTGGCACAAGCTCTCTACAGCAAGAAGCAGTCTATATATGCTGTGCCTAAGTTTTTGTGCCCTTGTGCAGAGGGACGATCCTGGCCCAGAGTCAAGTATTGCAAGTAACAAGTAATTTTGCACTGATCCTACCCTGCTCACATGCAGATGCTAAATCCATCAGCAACACTATTTACTGTGACCAATGTATGATTACAACCTCTCCAGCAAAAAGCCAACATCTTTATCAGATGGGAACCATTTATATAATACTCAACTTTCAATCCATGTAATCAGTGAATACACAATTATTTCATATTCTTCCCTATAAAGAGAATCCAGGTCAATTTGTATGCCAAGATGTTTTAAAATTCCACAAATAAATAAATAATGTTATTTCACCTGTTAACACAGAGGAACTGTTTGTTTTGGCCAGCTCACACGGATTCTGTGTGCCAGGTTATGAATAAAATAATGTTCAATACTCTAAACATTCTGTGATACAAATTCCTGGCTCAGCATAAACACAGACCTTTTTTATGTGGCAGGTTCCTAATGCATTCTCCAGCACTGACACCATTAAATCCATCTATCTATAAAAGAGTATACTTATAAATATTTTTAATTCCTAATCATAATGTAAAAAAATGCAATTGCAGATAAGCCAATTTACCCATCATGGCCTTCTATTTCACCAGAGTTTGCTTGCTGGAGTTTGGCTTTTGGAAAGTAAAATGCTCCTACTGTATCCCAGTGGTTTCTGCGCATGCCGTACATTCCAGAACGGAAAGTAGGCTTTCCGTTTAAAGAATAGCACAGTAACAAAGATAAGATAAAACCAAATTGGAATATAATATTCCTGGGAAATTTCAGTCCTTTATGCAAACATCAAGTTAGTAATGTAAAGATGCTTTAGGAACAACAAAATGTAAGTTTCTTACACTGTCAGGCCCCTTCCCAAGCAAAACTACCTGTAACTTTAAGATCTCAATGCAAATATAGAGCAGACTTTGCTGTGGTTTACTCCAACCAGGAATGACTTCCACTGGTGTCACTGGAGATATTAAGTTCAAGTTGGAGTAAGTGAGGGCAAAATCTTGGCCTCAGGTGTGTACCGATGGTTTTGGCTCTTCATTTAAAATGATGGCTCGCTTTCATTTCAGGCAGCTGGAGTAAGTCTGGGACTGGACTGTGCTGTGTAGCTCTCTACACAGCATGAAATTCGGCTGCACAGCTTTAGTCTTGTATTTGTGCTAACGAAACAGTGTGCTGTTTGCAAGACCTGCACGGGAACTGAATTCAGCTGTGAGTGCTCTGCCTCTGGGCAAATCTACTAGGGTTTCCCTGCACTTCCCTCAGTAGTATTCAGGGTAACTACAGTTCTCCCACATCTTCAGATTTATTATCTATGAAATAAGAAGATGAAGGCATAAGTATTGTTTTGTTTCGGACTGGGCTTCTTTTCTCCCAAACAAGGTCTTCCTATGACCAGGTTCAATTCCAGATCTCCTATGTGCAGGTTGGCTCAACCTTTTCTGAATACATATGGTTTCTGAGGGCTGCTGTTAGGATAGTATCTTACGGATTCCATCACTCTATTTGGCTTTCCAAAGCCCTGGGACTCTTCCTTCCCCTAACGGGCACGCAAATCTCTCCTTGAGATTGAGGAACCAGACCCCAGTTGCACTATCCTGGCCTGGAAGCCCAAAGCACACTATTGAGCTGACTTGTGTCCCTTAGGATTGCTCTCTCCATGTTCTCTCTTCTCAGATCTGTACTTATGTTTTGGGGAGACAAAACTCTCACCACAATCTCCTTTAAAGATTCCCCTTTTTCCTCAATGACTAGGTTTATAATTGCGAATTTTTAACACACAGGTGTTCAAAGAAATCAGACTTCTGCTATTTTCCTTTTAACTTCCCCAGACTAGACAAGGGTCCCCTCCTTAATTCTCTGTGCTCCTTCCTGCAAGATGCTGCTGACAAACTCCTTTCTGCAGAATTCAATCTGATAGCCAGGGCTGTTTGGAGTTCATTTATCCAAACAAGGAAGCAGGCTGAGCATCACTTATAAAGGAACTTTTGGACAGCAATGGCTCAGTTGATGAGTTAGTTTTGCTCTGTGGTGGGAATTTTTATTGGCAAAAAAGTGAATGTTTGTGCAAGTTTTGCCTTTGGAGGATTAAGTTGTCAATTAATGCACCTTCTATCCTGTTTCTAGAATGCTTCTCTAAAACTTGCTGTCACATCCATATGTCTGTGTTGCAATGTTAGAGTCATACTAAGGGAAAAGTTTTAATCCCAGCAAAAACTACAGTCAGAATCAATTAACGCCTTCCTTTTCAAATATTTAAATTGAAACTGAAGAATAGACACTGCACACACAAGCATGGCACTCTGAACAGCTTTTTACCTGGGAAGAAAATAGTAGCATTCACTGTTACCTTTGACCAATCTCCTGTTTTCCATTCGTAACAGCCTGTGTGATCCTCACACTCTTCCTCATCTCTTGGTCTTGTGGCTGCATCACACTTTCCTTGAGAATTTGTGCATGTCACTGTTCTTTTCTGGATCCCTTTGCCACAGTCTTCTGAACACTGCAAAACAACAGGCATTTGCTTTCTTCAGCTAGTGCATGATGCCTAAAAATGCTAAACTTCTATCTTGGTAATAGAAACAAATGGAAAAGGTAGTTCATTAGCAGGTAATACAGAGAAAAACTAACACCACAAAAGATTTTTGCCCACCTCCTTTCACACATACAGAAGTAATTTGAAAAGTTTAACTGCCTGGGAAATATTTTGCTTCTGAAAAAAACAGCAATTCTAGAAGTCAACCTTCTCTGAAAAATATCAACTGGCACTGTGCTAGAATTGTGTTACAGATGAAGAATCACCAACTTTTACAATTAAGAACATGTTCATAGCAAGATTCACAGCCCAGAACTGCCATATCCCTTGATGAATTGTGGGACTTAAATGACTGGGAAAAGAAAGTGGTAAAAAATGCATTTTTAAATCACAGTAGCCTGACATCACTGTTATATAACTTTGCAATATACTTCTGCAGCACAGTTTCTACAAATAAAGGCAAAGTCACAGCTCACAAACCTTCTCATGACTATTTCAATAGCTATGTCAAACCCCTATGTGAGCTTTAACTCTTGATTTTATAATTTCTTCATCACAATGTTAATTCTGAAGAACTTCAAAAGGTACAAAGCATGTAACCCAGGAGGGAAGGCACAGTGTTGTCATCAGCTTCCAACCAGGGCCAGCAAGCACGAACACGAGCAGGGAGGAAAGGTGGGTTTCTCTACACTAAAAGCATAGTCAGAGACCGTTTAAGGTCTGAGAAAGCACCAGGCCATTAGGTTTGCTAAAATCAGTTGCTGGAGGAAGACTTGATTAAAGCATTTGGGCACTGTAAGAAACATTTTTGTGGGTGGACACAAATGGCCCACAAATCTTTTTGGGCTCAGGCATTATGGAGGTAGCTTCTGGGAACAGGGAAATCCGGGCTCCAGTTTGTTATCTTTGTCAAGACATGGCTGGAAATTCTGTTCTATTGGAGAATCTGTTCTGATTTTGTCGCCTGTATTAGGTGGGAAACGGACACTGCCAGGAACTGAAATTGAGAAATACTGTTTGAAGGAACCAGTTAACACAATAAGAGAGCTGCTGATGTCGTCACAGCCATCCAAGTGCAGACCAACACACAAGAGCAGAGCTAGTCTCGCTGCTCCTCGCTCTCACGCCACTGCAGTGTTAAGAGTGAGACATTTTCTTGAAGAGCTTGGGGACAGGTGGGTGGAAAAATGATATATGTACCAACAGAGATAAAAACTAACCTCTCTAGAGTGTCAAGTTCTCCCCTTTAGGGGAAAAGCAGGGAAAAGACAGTTGATCTGACACTGAATAAATAGTGAAGATATGAGATAATCTGTGAGGTCTTTTGAACGTATTCCAAGAAGCTCTTCCATCTAGGGGGTCTATGCTGGAAACAAGCACCAGCTTGATATAAATTACATCAAATGGACAAATCTCAGCATGCCTGTCTAACTGTCTTAAAAATACAATCCGGGCAGTTCTGACCTGCTGGCCTTGTTAAGGACATGAATGACAAGCGTTTATGAGCTGGCAAGCAAACAGACATGCCTTTGAATACTTCAGAGCACTACAAAGTGACTTCGTGAAAATCTGGGAAAACTTCCATTTAATTTACTATGTGCTGTTCATGGTGTGACCTCCTTCTGGAGCTTTGTGACAAGCACAACTGTATAGTTCTGCTAGATACGGGATGAATTCTGCCACACTTTGGAGATGACTCTAACAACTGCTTTGCTGGACTTCTCAAAGCCCAAAACTCCCCTGGTTACTTCCATAATCAAAACTTCCCAGCTTACTTCCATAACCCAGGCTGCCCTGTTACCCCCCAAACTGTACAGACTTTCCCAAACTCGTTATCATTTTCTGTCCATCCAGTCCAGTTCCATCAGTCCAGGGTGGATTCCTTAGGATTCCACTCACTCATCTCAAAGTATAAAGCATAATATATAAAATCAATCAAAAGGTCTGATTTACTGCAAGCAAATCAAGCTGAAGTAGGAGTATTTTTCCACAGTATAAGAAAACCCTAGGTGGGTTTCACAAGCAAATCTGGGAACACCACCAACTGTTTGTTCTTCCCACAAGCTTTTAAGTCGCTCACAGATTTACAGTGAATATACTTTCCTAAACAAAACAGCATTTGCAAAAGGTTTCCAATAGATCTTTGGTGGTCACATATAAATCATCCCTTTCAAGATTTTTTTTCTTTCCTTGAGTCTTCTGTCTTTGTGAAGAATTTCTTAACACAGACTTTACAAAGATTCCACAACAGAGTAGTCTATTAAATAATATGTGCAATCACTTAATGTCCAGTTTAGATTATAAGATCTTATTTTATTAACATAGGACATAGTCAAATCCCTCGATTTTGCAAAGCAGAGTGCAAATTTGCAGCTAAAATACATCCCTGTTATTTGAAGGAAATTCATATTTTTTTTTCTACTCCAGTTCCTAAACAGTAGAAATATTCACTCTTTTGTAACTCTCTATTTTTGTCATTAAAAATAGGCTGAGTAGTACCTTGTCCAAAACAATCTCAAGCGCTTGGCAATAAAAGGGGAACTTAATTTTTTTCCATCCCAAAGACTGTCTTGGAATTTGCTTTGAGAACATACATTCTTGATTGGGGACCAGACATCAATGTGCACTTAGTTCAACTATTTTTTGTCACATAACCATAAAGTTGAAAAACGTACATGAGAAAATTGGTTTATAAAATGTTTTCACTACTGTGATATTTACTGCCCAACATCTGATTAGAAAGTTAAGGATTAAGCTGATTTCCAGTAAAGAAAGTTTAGGCATGAGAAATGTCTGAAGTAGCATAGCATCAAATGTGTTCTCAGGACAACCTTTCTTTATAATAGCAGAAATCTGCCCAAACAGGAATGAACTGACCCAACAAATGTGAAAAAAATCAAAATAAACCGGGTATTTAAAATATTATCTAAAAAATTTACATGTTTGTAAGAGGGCTATGTGGTTACAACTATGGAAGATTTCCACTATGGAAAAACTTCCTAGGGCTCGACCCACTCCTCTTAACAAGAAGAGATGAGCACCTGGGATTGCTTATGAAAACCCACAAGCATTCGAATCACGGTGGAACAGGTGGAAGTTGCACCGTGACAAAAGCATTGATACAATTCAGCTGGTTCAGCCGTGAGACATAAAGAAGGCATTATCTGAAAGGGTTACTTCTCTAACACATAAAAGACCTGCAAGACAATTTATTAAAGCTCTGATGTGTTTCTCCACACCTTTTGAAATAAAAGGACTCAGAAAAAAAATGAATTGTGTGTATTAGTGAACAGGTCCATCATCCTACAGAATGGAAACATTACTGCCACACCATCTCACTCGCCAAACAAAAAAATCTCCTGTTCAAAAGATGAACCATGGAATAACGTTGTGTTAAGAGTCTGATCCTCACTGAAAGTCTCTTGCATGTTGAGCTTTCTCTGTGACTTTTAAGCAAGTTTTACAGTGGTATCTTGCAAAAACTCTTTGGTAGTGCTTTAAACAAGAGTTCACAGTTTCAAAATAGAGATGGGTAACAACAGGAGATCCTTCCCATGGAAGAGGCTGCTGCTGGACAATGCTGTAACATTGTCAGTCTGGAGTGAGACTGGTAGAGGCAAAAGCAACGCACCAAGATTGAAAGGATATTTTCATCATTGCGAAAAGCCTAACAGATACAGGTGTGAAAATTAACATGGAAACTGTTAGGAGTGTTGCTCACAAGGTACAGACAAGTGATCTTGTATTAACCTTGCCTGGGTCAGGCAGACATACTCCCAGTTCACCCTGTTGCTATATAAAATGCATGCACGCTCATGGGTTCTGTCTAGGCCATGCATTATTTATATGTAGAATGTGTTCATAGCTCAGAGAATAAATTCTTAACTCTCTGTAACTGCACAGAGATGTACCTATATATGTATAAAATTTACCATGTTTTCCGTGTTCTGAGAACTACACAGAAGAGGATTGGACAAGGCCCAAAGATTGTACATTCTCTGTAACATACAGCTGTCTGGCAAATACTGTTTCATGCTGCACTCAGGCCGAGCCAGAAGGCCTGGTGGGTTACTGCATTTCTGGCCTCAAGTCAGTGAAATGTTTTTCCTTGCTGGTCAGAGTTTTCGGATGGAAATACACAGCCACTATGGCATGATACCTAAAACCTGTGATAATAACTCTGCTTGGTACAAAATACGAATCTCAGCTCCAAACTCATCATCTCAACAACTCCTACCAGCTGCCCCAGGCCCGATGAGAACATGCTTAGCATTAATAAGCACTTGGACCAAAATACATCCAGAGCTGCACGCTGCCTGGCTCCTTTCTTGAAACTAGCTCCTACCTTAGACCACTCTGAAGCTTCCCAGATAGAAAGGCAGTCCCGGCCTTCACAGCTTTGTACAGTCGTTGGTTTGTTGCCGAGGCAGTAGAGGTCTCTTGTGTTAACGTAGGTGCCGTTTTGCAGCTGATAGACACAGGTCACTTCCCGGTGCTGGGTCCCTTTCTCACAAGTGGCAGAGCAGGGACTCCAATGGCCGGTTATCCACCTGGGAAGGAGACAGAAACGTTTAAAAAAAAAAAAAAAAAAAAAGATGGGATAAAATTATGCTTCTCCTAAAAACAGGAAGAAATGTGCAGCCGATCCCAGGTTTGTGAGCTCTCCGAGAGTGCTGCTGCATTGCTGGTGCTACAACCAGGTCCTCCTGGAGCTAAGTGTGTGGAGCAGAAAAGGTGCAGCATGCAGGCGAATCCCTGCTCCTGGCTCCACACTAGACAGAAACACAAATTCTGCATAAATCCCTCTATCCCCCATCCCTAAAGCACAGCTGCACTTCTCCAGACAGATTTGTCTGTAGACCATCTATCCCACAAATACTGTCCCCCTTGGCTGGCAGAAGCGCTGCTGGAGCCGCGAGCACGTCCTCACCACGCAGGAGAGCCGGGCAGGAACCTGTGCTGCTGCGGCCCCTCAAACCCCAGCCGGGCAGCTCGGCCCGGCCTTCCCGCCGTCAGGACCAGCGTCGGCTTCCCTGGCCCTGTGCTGCATGACCTCAAAGCAGGCACTTCCTCTACATCCCCGCCTAGCGCCCGGCACAGACAGCTCCTGTCTCACCTTTAGTTCACCCTCTTGCTGGTGAGACTTCCCTTTCCGCAGTTTTGGGCCTGCCTGGATGCTTAACTGGAATTTTATCTGTTTGAAGCTCTGGCATTTGTGACCTTAAAAATGAGAGCTAACTAGTCATATTCATTCTTAACAAATCTGAATTAAATTAAATTGCCAGTGCTCAGGAAATACTGAAATAGGTTTTCCTTCTAGAACGGATCCTCAGTATTGATTCAAAGCAGCCACCACTCACACAGACGAGCCATAACCCAACCTGGACAGGGAGGAGTAATTTCCTATAACCCTCTTTTTTTTCTGGGGCTTTATTTACCTTGTAAGCATATTTCTATTGTCGTTTCCTTCCCTTTTGATCAAAGTGTGCTTGGAACAAATACGCCACGCTTTTATTTGCTTTGTTTCGTCTTGAAGGATTCTTTGGCAAACATCCAGTCCAATCCTGCGAGGTGTGGGGCTCTTGTGAAGTTAATGAAGGCCCCGCTGCCGTGAGCAGCCTCTGAACGTGGCCATGCTGCAGAAATGAGGGGCTCTCACTCTGATCACAGAATCATAGAATGGTTAAGGTTGGAAGGGACCTCTAGAGATCATCCAGTCCAACCCCCCTGCACACGCAGGGTCACCTAGAGCACGTGGCACAGGGCTGCGTCCAAGTGGGTTCTGAAGATCTCAGGAGAAGCAGACGCCACAACCTCTCTGGGCAGCCTGTTCCATGGCTCTGGCACCCTCACCGTTAAGAAATTTTTCCTTAAGTTCCTGGGGAACTTTTGGTGTTTCAGTTTGTGGCCATTTCCTCTAGTTCTGTTGCTGGTGGTCACCAGTGAAAAGAGGCCAGCACCATCCTCCTCACTGCCTCCCTTGAGGTACTTATAGACACTGCTCAGGTCCCCTCTCAGCCTTCTCAGAAGAGAACTGAGGCCGAACAGGCTGAACAGGCCCAGCTCCCTCAGCCTCTCCTCATAGGGCAGATGTTCCAGGCCCCTGATCATCCTTGCAGCCCTGCACTGGACTCTCTCCAGCAGCTCCATGTCCCTCCTGTACCGGGGGGCCCAGAACTGGACACAATACTCCAGATGTGGCCTCACCAGGGCTAAGTAGAGGGACAGGATCACCTCCCTCGACCTGATGTCCACCAGCAAAGGGCAACTCAAAGTCTCCCACTGACTCCTGGAAGTGCTGGAGGCATCAACTGAGGTTAGGGCTTCACGGGGCGGCAGTAGAGAAAATGCCTAAGAAGGATCAAATTAGGAAATATGTAGGGAGGAACAATTATTTCCTTAAGACAGGCAGCATCCATCTTCACGCTTCCTGCAATCTGTCAGGGAGGAACATGCACTCTGTAATTACGAGCATTCCTGGATGAAGGGCAGACTGGAGCAAGAAGTGCGTGTGCGCTGCCCCGGAAGGCTCTTCTCACCAGGTAGTTGACCTTATGGTCTGTTATTCAGGATGTCATCTAGATTAGTATCCTTCTGCAATGAATCCTTTACTTGTCACCCAGTGCTGGGTTGTTTATTGCAATAAGAAGCTCAGGTAAGATTTCTCAAAGATGAAAGCCTGCTCAGAAGCATAATTTCAATATTTCAATAATCCAGCTAGAGAATCATACATGCCAGCTTATTAGCCATGTTTCTTTTAGTATTGCTGCAATCACTTCTAAATGCACAATAAAACCCTTTCTCATTTTCCCGTTCTTGAATAGGAAAAAATCAGTTTGGTGCAATTTGCAGAAAGCTCCTCATCTGGTGCAATTGTCACGAATTCATTTGCCAGCTGCTGTGATTGATGACATGGTGGGACCGCGTTGCTGGTGGCTGCGTGTCCGGGCAGGCTGGGCCACCTGTCCCCTGGAGAAGCGGGCCCCGCTCAAGTGTTTCTGTGCATTAAAGCAGTTGACACATCTGTGAATTTCTGTTGGCTGAAACAGCTGGAGAGACACCAAACCTGTTTCTCTAGACAGTAGTTCTGGCGCATCTCTGTGGCTGAGTGCTTGGTATTTTGCCTATGGAATGGGAGAATGCCAGCTGGGTAATTGAATACTGCAAGACTGACAAAAATAGCCTCCAAATGCAGAAATCAGTGTGCCTGAAAATTAACAGGCAGCCTCTCTTGGTATCACCTGGGCTTGGCTCTATCGGAGCAAATGTGGGAGCAGCTACTGATGTGGGTGAAGGAACCGCTCGACACGGGCATGGAGGGGGAAGCAGTGACTTTGCTTTATGAGCTGAACGTGAGTCACGGGGCCGGGAACCGTTTCTGTTCAGGCTCCACTGAACTAATATTCACATCAGCACTGTACACACACCGTGATCTACAGCTACTGGCAAAAGAAAAAGGGAAAAGGACTGCAAGCAAAGGAGAAAGATAAAAATACATTCTTGGCAGAGGCTGCCTGTATGCTTCCATTCAGGATGGGCAGCACATGGCACACCAGGCATTTCCAAGATACCTTAAGAAGTCGGGTTACAACCTTTTTTTCAGGAAAGAAAACTCTTCTCACTCCACTCTTGTGGGGGAGAAAAGCCGTGTCATTTTTCTCCTGTTCAGTGGTCTCTAGTTAGCACTGCGGCACAGAAAGAATGAGTATCATCATCACCATTACGAGAAAAATGAATGCACAGGGCACGAGCCAAAACCCAACAAGGGAAACAACAGAGGGAACAAGGGAAATCAACAGAGAGCTCTGGTTCGGCTGACTCCACATCCAGTCTGTTGTGAAAAGGCGACCTCCGAGGTTTCTGTTAGAGCTGTATGTCCAGCTTCAGCTACTGACCCACCATATACCTCTCTAAGCCCACCCGTTCAGTGGATGGTTACAAAGAACCTCTCTGAACCAGACAGCATGAACCCAAATCTAGCTGCTGTTGACTTTGGCAATGAATGCTATGATAGCACCACTGGAGAGCGCATTTTACATCCACTGCACCATCATCCAAACCTTCATCTACCTCCCATGATTCTACATCTGGAATAAAAAGACTATTTTGATACTGGGGGTGTGTGTTAGTTTCATGTCTGCGAGATAAGCAACAGACTAAGTTATTGAATAATAATAACAATAATATAAGGTATTTCCAAAGGCACCAAGGGAATGATCAGTTTGACCATGCAACTTCATCCTCCCAGTGAAATCACTGCTTGGTTCAACAGCTGGTAAGAAAGATCTTGCAAACAAGGAAATGTGAGACCTGTATGCAGTACTGCAGGGCTCTGACGTCTCCCAGGTCCCTCTACAGCCCCTTCACAGTTAGCAGAAAATGTTATTTTAGTGCCTATAAGAGACACAATCACTGAAACTGTATTTTAACAACATGGTTCGCAACTAGCCTGGAAATACAAAAGATAACACGGAAATGCCTGCCAGTTTCTCATTTGGTAAAAGAATGTGCAGCAAGGTACTAGCATAATTACTATCTGCAAAAGACAGCATAACAAGTAATGTACAGACTGGCCAGAGAATGTGATGTACGAATAGTATCACATTAGGGTTACCACTAAATCACACTACAGACAGACTTTCTTTTCTACACTGTTATTGTATCTTCTGAACACACTGGATGTGTTTAAGAACAAAATCTGCTTTTCACTTTTTTGAAACGTATTTTTCTTATGACAATGTCAAAAATAATTCCACTTTTCTAGCTTAAAATGCCAAGCCACCTCTGTATTGTTAACTAAGCCAATTAACTTACAGACTGAGCCCCATTCACGCCGTATACACTGTTTGGCTTCCACTTATCTTATAAGCCTGTAACCTGATCTCCGGGATTGCCTGGTATCAGAGTGCTTTTCAATTTGGTCTTTTCCTCCCAGGTCATAACCTGTCTTCAGCTGGACCATCTGTTTGCTCTAGCTGGAGCCAGGGAGAGCCTCTCTCCTCTTTCCCACACAGGTTGATTTGTGTGACTCACACACTCACTGCTCATCATTCTCACAATTCTGGGGATGATTTTATCCATGGCATTACTTTTCGCAACCTTACCTCTGCAGAAAATTCAAGAGCTAGATGGTACCAGCTGGTGGTTAGATCCAAGAAGGAAATGCTGAGCTTTTAAGTATAGATTTTTAACCCAGCTGCTTTTCTAGCCAAAAAAATGCCCAGAAGGGTGTATTTTTTGAAGTCTCAAAAGACTGGGATAGGCAGGATATGCAATCTGAGAGGGCTGTTTTAAATCTTTGTCTTCTGAATCTTCCTCAACCTCTGACCTCTCAGTATCTCTCTTGAGGAATTGGGAGTTCTTCTAATCTGCTTTGGCAACACTCATCTGGCAGGCCCCTGGAGCAAACTTTAAGTATCTCTTGGAGTTTGAGTTCATCATTTGATCTTTCTATGGTCTGGATTAGTCATTAACCTTGAATTATCCACTCTACCTACTTGCCTATGACTCCCACATTTTCTAAGAAAAAAATAGTGTCTACACAGCACTATGTACATAAACCCAGGGGAGATGAATGTCTGCAAAAGAAGAGTTGTAGCTAAAGATTTGCGAAAATATGCACTGAAGATAAAATGGATCAAGGCTGAATGATGGGCTGGAGGAGTGCAATCAATAGACATGAGATCACTTTTCAGAGTTTTCTAGTCTCTTATACTGTAAGGCCAACTCTATGTGCTAGGCTAAGTATTGCAACCAATTAAATTTCACACAGGATGGTTCTATTCCACTACCTGTGTTTGGATTACCTCAACTAGTTCAGAGCCTGCTAAATAAGGGATTCCTTTATGCTGAATATACATTATTTCTGTTGAATTACTGTGAAGCTGAGGATAAACTCCAAGTTAATACCAGTTGTTTTTAGCGGCTGTTTCTGCTATAAAATCATGCTGAAGTTGATCTGAGTTTTCTCAAGCAACTGGGAGAAGAATGTAGCTCTACTGAAGTTAGCAAAACTCTGACTACTTTCACATGGGATAATTTTAGCACGCAGAATTGGAAAAGATTTCTGAGAACCAGTCACATGGAATTGACAGTCAGATATTTTTTGCTTAGAGCAATCAAAGTAAGTTCATGCTTGAATATGTAGAGGCAAGTATACACTGTTTACAAGTGTATTTCCACGAAACATGCATACTCTTTGCTATTATCCCATTCTCTCCTCATGCCCTTCTGAAACCCTCTGCTGCATCTCTGCAATCCTGTGGTCATAACAATCAGGTGAATCTTGTTTATTGGGAACAGGTTGTGCCACACCCAGTCACTAGAAGTTTTTTTTGGAGAAAAAAACACAAGGAATCTAGTAGAATAATACAGCTGCTGATGTCGAAAGTAGGACTCCAAGACTAACATTCCTGTCTGATTGCCTTTATAAACAGTGCTCAGTAATTTTCCAGTACAGTAGTCATTCTGCTAACAGACTTGCCAACTTTCACTCACACAGGTTTCTTTTTTTCTTTAGTGATTATCATTTTGACAGCTCTATTTTTTTTTTAATTTCCCACTGACCTAGATCGACCATGGGACACTGCTAATTGACACACACCTTGGGCACTCTTTTAAAGGGAGGACTTTGTAATCTCCCTCCTCCATACCAAACGCATTGCCCAGTGTCCAGAGGACTCAGCATTGCATTCAAGTGAGGCAGTGTCCTTCATGCTGGCCCCTGCCTCACTCCACTAAGGCCCATCAACACATTCCGATTTTTTTGGAACCAAGCCCCCCTGCCCTGGTCCATGGCTTGGGTGTCTTCTACCAGGCAGCTCGTGTCCAGCTCCATTTTGCGGCGTTTAAGGAAGGCAGTGACTTTTCCTCAGCTCACACCGCAGGGATGTAAGCAGCTTGAAGAGCATTACAGTAGGTAGCAGCAGGGGTGAATTTCACCCACAATTAAATATTATGCAAGATTATCCTGCTAATCCTTCTTTGTTGGTAAAGACTGCACTGAGCCTGAGGAGCCTCAAACCACACAAAGAAGCACACATCATTTAACATTTTAAAACAATGTAGTTTTCAAGCATAAGGATGTTGAGTCAAACACTGTAATGGGAAAACCTGTGATGCAAGCCAGCCTGGGTGTTTACAGCAAAGCTAAGAGCCGTCTCATGACTCCATGTGCAATTTAATGCCAAATGAACTTCTGCTCCAGCCAGTCATCTTAAATTATCTGATATGAATGCATTAAGCACTAGCTAATCAGCCTTTCTGGTCCTATCCCTTGCCTGCTCCCAAGGCCTCTCAACTCTCTTCCAGGATTGCTTCACTGAGTTGGGTTTTTGGATTTGTTTGGGAATTTCTTTGTGTCTTTCAGTAGCTAATTAACTACTGCCTGCCAGTTGCTGCACTTGAGGGACTGTCCCTCAACCTGGAACGAATGTGATTTTGTCTCCTTCTACTGGATGGTGCTAATCCGATGTGCCCTTGGCAAGACATCAGCTACCCAAGGGTACCCAGCGCCGTCTCCGGCCCAGAGCACTTGGCTCGCCGTCCTGCAGGACCGCGGCCCACGTCGGGAGCCCGGATCGGCTCCCTGCAGAGCCGCCGCCAGGGCGCAGCATTGCCTTCCTGCTCGGCCTGCGCTCCCCGAGTCTTGCGCCGTGTCCAGCACAGTCCTGGCAAATTCATTAAGCTCAAACTGAGATCAAACTAGAGATCCCAACTCCAGTTTTGGGAAGTACTTCAAAATGAGCTCTTACGTGGTGCCTCCTTGGATCAGAGGGTGCTAACATTACTATTTATGCCAGATTTCCAGGCTAAAATGATTTGAAACCATCCCCTTAGCTGCTCCTTCTTTTCTTTTATTCATGTAACCTCCCATCTTTCCTGGCTATGAGCACACATCGAGAACGTCTACACGACAACCTCAGAGCTACCAGCACCAGCCAGCGTGAGCCAAGCGTCACAGCAAAGGGGCAGCACCCGAGCAGCTTGTCCCTGCACCTGCGTGTGAGAGCATCAGTGCCAGCACATTGACACACACACACACACACACACACACACAGGCCCTGGGGAGCTGGCTGGGGCTGGAAGACCACGCAGGTCCTCTCCCCTGGCAGAGGTGGGAGGTGAGGAGCATGTGACAGCTACATTCCTACTATCTCTCATATTACTGCGACAGGAATCACCATGCCAAGAGCAGTTGGGGAGGTTGGGTTATTTGTTGCTTCAGCTGCGACTGTTTTTTGCTGCCTGCTGTTCTAACAGGCAGGGATAGAAAGTGTACGTTGTAAGAGACTTCATTCCCGTCTTCCTTCTCTACCACAAGCAAGTGGTGAAAAGGAGAAAACCCAGTAGAGGGGCTGAATTGCTGGTATGAACTGGCAAGCAAAACAAAAGAGAGGTTGCCTTTTCTTCCTTCCTCACCCTCCTTTCCAAATCACCTCTAACTAGAGCCCCCTAAGTGACCTTATGTATGTCTTTGTATGGGGGACCACTGAAGAAACTAGAATCTGCAGGACTGGGAAAAACAAAAGCTGAAAGGGGGTTATGACACACGTATAAAGAAATAAGAAGAAAGTAAAAAGGAATCACTGTTCATGTCCTCTTCCAATGGAAGAACCAGGGATGATATGAAGTAAATGTCCAAATTCAAAGCAAACAGCACAGTTAAGGTGTTCAACTCCTATGGATGCCAAAAATTCCTGCTCACAGATGGAACAGTGAAAGGGTGACAGAACAAAAAAGGAAGAAAGTGACCCGTGTAACCACAGGCCTGACCTCAACAGCGTGCCCGGGTCTAGAAGAGATTTGGACAGAAATAACCAAGGGCATAAGGACAAACAGAAAACAGGACAAAATGTAACATAATTTTCTCCAGGCATGTATTTCTTTGATTAAAATAGCTGCATTTTTAGACAAAAGCGACATGCAGATTTAAACTACTCACATATCAGTAAAGCACTCCTTTTGCTGCCTTGGAAATGCTTAGGTAAATTGCATAAAGTGCTGATAAGCTGGAGAACATAGATATCAATGTGAAAACTGCATAGTAGGTGAGAACTAATTACTGTGTGGTGCTTACAGAGAAAGTGTTAAGGAGGAAGGGAATTTAATTTAGTTTTCAGTAGATTTCCTGAAGGATCTGTCTTGCATCTGATTTAATTTAATATTTTCATTAATGGCCTTGGCACAAAAAGATGTTGCCACTGAAACTGCTGACATTGCAAATTTGTCCATGCAGTGGGGGGTTAGGATATTGTACAGGAAGAACTGCATAACCCTGGGCACTGCAATAACAGAGATGGGATGAAAATAAATACTATAAAGTGCAAAGTTGTGTGTTTAGGGACCAATAACAAGTATTTCCGTGTTAAAACCAGGATTCATACATTGGAAACAAAAGAGGAGGAAAACATCTGGGATGACTTCAAGCCACAAACAGGATGCAGCAAGGAAATAAAGCAAAGGACTCATCAAGACAGTAATTGCCAGTGGAGACAGGAGAGTTTGGATGAAAGTGAATAAGGGCTGGACAAGCCTTAGACTGGGATACCCTGTACAATTCTGGTCACCTATGCACTTGAATGATGAATGTAGGTTAGAACACTAGTAGAGAAAGTGACCGAAAGAATGAAGAGCTCCTCATCCAAGGAGTTAAAGAAGAGTAATAGAATTTGCGCAGGAACATGATGAAAAGGGGACATATCCTGGTTGCTGTATCATAAGGCACTTAGCACAAGGATAAGAGCTAGAGAGGGTGAGGTGTAATATGAGCAAAGGAACAGTCCTGGCACAGGAACAAATGGATGAAAAAAGGCAGTGAATTAATTAAAGTTGAAAAGATCTCAACCCACAAAAACAGCAGGGTTACAGAAGAGCCTTCTACTGAGGGAAGGAGGCTATGAAGTACAATTGGTTTTATGGAGAGAAGTGTATGACACACTGCTGGTAATAGCAGAAGACTAACTCCTGGATTCAGGAAACCCTTTCAAGCCCTAAATAATAAAAAGAAGGGCTCAGCTCCCCTGTAGTTTTCTGTAGACAAAGGCAGAGATTTATGATTGTTCATGCTGCTGTTAGGCAATTATGTAGGAACAGCACATATTCAGCAGGTCCCCGAAAAAACTCCAACTCTATGAAAATCTAGTGTAGTAAAGAGGAGGAATATTAACAGCGTTAGCATATGGACTGCTACAAGTGCAACAGTTGGGCAATTTCATGTGTTTTGGGTTCTTGTTCTGTACTAGAATGGAGCAGTTTCATATTTGTAGACCCAACCATGCATGTTGAAGTGTGTGGCCACTGGCCGAC
Source organism: Tinamus guttatus (assembly GCF_000705375.1). The sequence goes on along the minus strand of NW_010583051.1, from coordinate 71,943 downwards.
CTATGTTTTCAGTAATAACAGCTGATGTGATCTGTGATTTCTGAGTCTTGTGCCAACGTGAGTGCTGGGTTTGCCTATATATTTGGGTTGGTGTTCAGCGTGCTGGAAACAACCCATACACACCGCATGCAAGAATCCAGATTCCATCTGGTTACAGCAGGATTTTGTAAAAAATATCTAAAGAGCTAGGCAAAGGATTAGAATAAAGAGGTGCTAATAGGGTGCAGTTGGGACAGGAAAGGAAGCTGTAAAGAATTTAATGGAAAAAGAGGGTCAAGGAACATAAAGAATAAAATAGGAAGAAAAAGAGGCATTTTTTGAAAAGGTGAAAGAGTAACAATAATAAAGAATGAAAGATTCTTTTATTTTTGCCAGTTTCAACAAAACCCTTAAGAAAATTCTGTACTCTGACGTTTTATTTTAAAACATGTCAATGTATCCAATCCTTTTTTCAACCCTGCTTTGCTTTTTTCAGATGCTGGGTTGCAGTTGCAGAGTTCTAATCTCCTCCTTGGCCTTACCAAACTACTGTCCCCTGCCCCACATTATTTGGCTCTCCCAAGAAGTGGCTGAAATTCAAAGGGCTATATAATTTGCAAAGCACTTTGGGATTGTGTTGGAAGAAAGACACTGTTATTAATATCATACTCTTTTTTTTTCTCCCCAGATCACTTTATATATAACATGGGTTACTGCTTTTTATTTTTATTGTAACTTCAACAGCAATAGCCTACTCCTCCATTTATACAACATGATCTCACCCCATCCCAGGAGTTTACAATCCAAATTACATACGGATTGAGAGAGAAAGCAAAGGGACAGTGTAGCCCATTGACTTGATTAAAAGTTGCACAGCACACGCAAAAGAGAAAAAGAGATCATCTCCTGTGACTCAGACCTATGCTCTGGCCATTAGACCTTTCCCCAAAGACAAACTCTCTGTACAGACAATTCTATTTGAATTTTGAGTAGAAGCGTAAGTGCAGATCAAAATGCACAGAACGGAACAGATTTACTACAGAAAGGAAAGCATTGCTCTTTCTTCAGCACTCAGGTAAAGGGCTTAGGTCTGAGTAGAAATGGGAAAGGACCCCACTGTAACGAAATGCTGTAATAATTTTACTTGAAGCCCTAAAACAAATTAGGGCTCATAAAAAAAAGAGCATTGACATGGTGAAAGAGAATGGTTTCTTTAAGATGTTCTTGGTCAGAGAATATGCTAAGCATGCAACTCTAATATCTGGGTGGGCAAACGCAAGTGGAATTTTAAATTCTACAGAGGAACAGAGAATGTGCTTCTGAAAATGTTTCCAATCAGAAGCATGTTAAGTGTGAAAGTGTGGTCTGCATGGAGGGGGTGACGGAGTGTGGTCTATCAGATCATCAGCAAAGGCTTTGTGGCCTTTCTGGGCATCAAGCACATGTGGGATCTGCTGTCATTGCTCTGGCAAAAATGGACCAGTGAGAGTGTCATCGTACCCCTACGCACTCCTGGGGACAAATGCACTAAACCGTGGCTATAAATCGCCTGGTAGGCAATTTAGAATGAAAATTATAAGCTTTCAAGGCAAGAAGGCATGACTTCAGCAACAACTCTGGCTCATGAAGTCCCACTGAGAAAGGGCACTGGTGGCTCCTCGTTTGGGCCTTTCAGAGAAACTGAAATGACAGAAATCCAAGCATCACTAAATTTGGGAAACTTCCTCACGGAAATGACAGTTGCTTCCTTGATGTCACTGGGAGCGTGCTCCCCTTACACACTTGGAAACTCATGGGGTATCTCCCTATACCTTTCAGTACCACTGAAAGCAGCACGGCCACGATATTGCACGGCAGCAGTACTTAGCGCAGACAGGAAACTAAACCTGAACCAGCCTAGCCTTCCTGATGGATTACCTGACACTGTGCTTCCATGTTCCAGGGCACTTTAATCAACATACAGCTCCAATTAGATAGAAAGAAGTGTGCTGTTTCTCACTTCCGCTGTTATTTTTACCAGCTGGGCTAGTTTTGTAAGTGCATTTTCTTGGCTGCTCTTTTTGTACAAGATGCAAAAGCTGGCAGGTTGTTCTGAATAGGCTTTTTCTAGGTATTACTAAGCTTTATCCTAAATTGATTTGGTGTTCCAATTGCTCTCAAAGTGCAGGTCCAGATTCGTCCACAATGTCAAACTGCTTCAGAGTTAACTTTTTGGTGAGGAAACAAACAATACTATTTTGTTTGTTTGTATTTGTCTGTTGTATTTTTATTTGTAAAATGTAATTTTGACCAGAAATGTCACCATTTTATACAATTTAAACCAAAATTAGCTCATCTAAACACACTTTCCAAATTAAGCAAAGAGCTTTGCATTATTTTCAAAGGTTATTACTTACTATGATTAGAGCTTCAATTATTCCTACCGATGCAGAAAGGCACCCCTTGATCTCAAAAAGCATCCTCACTTAGGAAAATATCTAAAATGTGTTTCATTACAATTTCTTGACTTCAGTGAGACTCAGGTACATTTCCAGAACGATGCAGGTGTTACTAGGATTCCCAAACCAAACTACACTCGGGCTAACACGAATCAGAAATACAACACATCAGACCAGCTAGGATAGCTTAAAGTCTGCTTGCTGGCTATTTGCAAGGTTTTTTTATACCTCTCTGTGACAATTAATCAGACCCTACTCTACTGATTAAAAAAACAAAGGTAGACATGTCATCACTGTGACCTTGCCTAGCTGAGTACCACAAGTTGCTCGCTCCCCTCGGAGGCAGCCAAAGGCAAAAGAAAACAATTCTCCAACTGCATGAATGGAGCTTGCATGGAATCCGGACTCACTGGCCACAAATTAAGCGGACTCTGAGGTAATGAAAATCTGATCTGTTCAAAAAAGGAGAATGAGTATTGCAGCTGGAAAGTGTGGCTAACAATGTGTCCCAATGCCTTCAGACAGCTTCACCATGTTCTCCAGATGGAGCCTTTGGAAACGTGTGGTTTGTGACGGAAAAGGATATTGGTTTTTATTACTTTTAACTCCTTACCGTGATTGGCAGGGGTGTGTGTTACATTTCCTGACCTGGGGCTCGGGGCGATTCACTCGCTGGCAGTCACTGTCATTCACCACTGTCATGGTCTTGTTAATAATTCGAGTACAGGACACAATGGTTTTCCGTTCACCTACAAGTCAAATAAAAATAGGATTGAACAATCAGGAACCCAGTACTAAGATATCAAGTTAATTCATTATTAATCAGATCTCACAAGCTAACTCATTGCTACCCCTACTAGAGGTAATTTACACAGACCTAGCAACTCCGTAAGTATTCTTGTTTCTGCCTTCTGTCTTACCTATGTATTGTTCTGCACCTCCAGAAAACCCGCAAATTCTTCTGCAGTAATTGGGAAATTCACTGATCCACAGCAGCTATACATTTGGCTTTCTCTTTCTAGTGTTTCATGTGAAAACAATCTTGGAAACAACCTGCTTTTTAATTTCTGGTTCCTCCTCCACACGTTGCCGTGCCCTGTAATCACCAGGGACAGATGCTCCTGCTCCATGAGCTGCAGGCACACAACTGTCCACCCTCCGTGATGGATAACGACAGGAGAGCTGCCTCTTGCCAAGATAGCAGCAGGGTGGCCCTAAGGGCTCACTATTGTGCTCTGTGACAGCAAGAAAGCTGTGTCACAGGGTAGCATGAGATGACTGCACACCACAAGGAAAATGCCGTCCCTGCACCATGTGACTTTGCCTTGCTGTTATTATTTTGGTTTGTAGCCCCAGGTCTACAACAAGCTCATCTGATTCAGGATCTGCAACAACTAACCAAAAAAAAAAAAAAAAAGTACTGACAACTGAAACTGCAGGTTAGGTGAAACTGCAGAAAGAGAAGCTGACTAAATGAACACAGCTCGGATAAGTAGTAAAAAGCATGTGATAACCAAAAGTCTCATGTGAGACTGACTACCATATCCAAACTCCTACTGGTGGAAACCCTGTTGCCAAGTACTGACTTGATTCAAATATGTGGCAGGTTTGCAATACAAAACAAAATAGATACAAATTTCCTACTCATTTATGTGAGAGCTCAATGTTTGCAAAAATATTTTTTTAAAAGGTAAGTAAAAGCGCTGATTTTAAAATCTATTTACAGAGAGACGAACTCCTTGATTTCAACACACAGTGAAGATGAGCACTCCCTTCTTGGGTCATGTAAAATGATATGTAATTGCCTCTAGTTGTAAATATAAATTTAGTTGTAAATGATACATTTTCCTCAGGGAAAAGCCTACTTCTTCCCGCAGTGAAAACTCAGTGGACAGTGGCTGACAAAGCCGTCTGGCTTCACAGGCATCGTTTCCCCCAGGGTTCAGCAAATCTGTCTCAGCACATCCTAGGGAGTAACTCAGCAGTGTGATTTGCAGTGTGCAAACGCACGCTGAGAAAATCCACCCCACATTAAGAGTGTCTGATGCAATCTCCGGCAGTTGTCACAGCAGCACGGCCGCCGTTTCATCCCTGGGGAAGGAAGTGTCTTTCAGCAAATACACCCGAACACCTGTGAAAACTCTGCTCCAAGAATCTGACGGAGACTTGAGATATGGGGCTGCACACAGCGCCTTGAGCCATCCGCGGAGCTCTAATCCAGGTGCAGCTCCAGCCTACGGTAATGAGCCGACAAAGCAGCATCCCTGCCAAAACACTGGGCGAAAATTAACTGTGGGGATGTGGATGATAGCTGGGAGAGCTGGTGAGAATGAGCTCTCATTTGAGCTCATTATGGCAACATCCATTCCCAAGGCTCAGTTTCCTTCATGTCTTGGCAACGGGGTCTTCTACAGGCACCTCTCTAACGGCTGGTGTCTGCACACACTGTACAGCAAGTCCTACCAAAGTCCCCAATGGCTTTACCTCCTCCACACTGCACACTGCACCCTTCCCATCCGCTGTGCGTCCAAATGTACAAAGAATCCTGTTGCTTTTCTGGCTCGCTTCTGTTTTCAGCAGTATAGTTTACAGGAATGGTGTATTCATAATGAATTCCATAATTCTGGTCGTGAAATAACAGCACCTGGTTCAGCAGGGAAAGAAAGGCTGTTAAAACACACTGTTTACCAGGAAAGCCAAGAGAACGCAAACACGTTAATCCTAGCAATGCTGTTTTGGGCCAGGATTTCTAAACATAAATGCCTCATGAAAGGCAGTGCAATCTTTATCTAGGAACCTGAAATTCAAGAGGTGCTGGTAATACAGGGCATCTGTGAGAGCACTAAGTAAGAGCTTAAGGCTTTAAGGCACTTGGGAGGTGTCTAAACCTGGAATTCGGTACATAAATCGTCACTTTTGTGTAAGCCTCAAGCACGACCAGCAGGCCACTGGCTATTGAAAGAGAAATAGGAAGAAAGTTAGAAGCATTAAATTTGATCAGCTCCTATCACTATAGAAACAGAAACAGCATCTTACCAAATAAAGGATTTTAAGGAGGGCTATTGTAAACAAAAAGAGCAGGTGCCCAACTGAAAAAGCAAATTTGCAAAAGCTGTTCTCCTCCAGAAATCATTTCTTCCCATTAAGATTGATAGAAATCATTCCTACTCAACCGGGAATCTCACTAATGCAGTAGTTGCCATAAGCTCATTTAATCAAAAAGTAGCCATAGGTGCCAAAATAAAAGGTTGACTTGCAACCACTGACACGCTGGCAGTCTGTGCAATGAGCACTGTGCAGCAACACTCAACATCCTTCAGTTAGTCTGCACAGTGCCTAGGTCTGGGCAGGAAAGCATCATCCAGAAGATGCGTTAAACACAGAGAGGATTTTGTTTCAGCTGCAGAGGAAGCTCCACTACTGGAACCAAATGCCAGGTTGAGGCCAACCAGCCACTATTACAGTTTCAAAGATGAAGCTTTTTACACAACTCAAAATGACAGGAAGCCGGGGGCAGAGACCTCGAGTCCTGCTCTGACTAGAAGTGCATGAGGTATGAGCAGCTTGTTCAAAAGTACCAAGGAACCAGCTTGTCTAAAGTATCTCTAGGCTCTGGGAGCCTCTGGTTATCCCCTGCTGCCAAGAGGAGCTCTAGCGCATGGCTAGCTACACAGACACCAATTTCTCCAAGAAATATACTTACAGTAATGCACTTGGAGAAATGCCTCAGGTATTAAGAAAACAACTCCTAAAAAGAAATCCTCATTATCTCAATATGGGAGCAAGACTAGTGAATCTAAAGGCCCATATGAAACCAATTTCAAGCAATCTTGTAGCCACATATAATTGGGGTGTGTGTGCGTGTATGTGTAATTGGTTTCAAATGCAGGTCACAACGGATAGACTGAAGGTTGTGGCTCTCTGTCAGTCCAGCATATCCCACCACTATTTGGACAACAGTTTTCATTTAGAGTTAACTGGTAACCATCCTGCCATTCTTGTGTTGACAGAATGAAACTTGCTATCCTATATCAAGAAAAAGATTAATGTCTGACCTGAGCAAAAGATTTTTTGTGTGCTTTGTTTATGACTCATAGTGATTTTGAGCCACATGCTTTTTTTAATGGCCTAGTAACTTTAACTTTCCTCTTTCTGAATCATTTCTGAGGAAAGGTGAAGAAGGAAAATTTCCTCTGCTCATATCTGCTGAAAATGTCAGTCTGTCCTTGAAAATGGAGAACTCACAGGCATTAGTTTCCTTTGTTAGTTACTTCTTAATGAGAAGGAAAAAAAGTATTTCTTTAAAAACAGGTCTCTACTGATGATGAAGTTTGCAAAATGCTGGCAACAGACTTAATTGCAATAAACCTCCACCAAGTAATGCCTTGGAAGATTCCTAGAGCTGGCGCAGGGATCCTGCACAGCACCATCCCCAAAGGTACCAATGCCACTCCTTTCTCTTATATAGTGTCTAGAAGTTAAGCAAACTTTGGCGGTACAAAATATTTTGTCACAGTCTTGGTTTCAGAAGAGAAGACTTGCATTAAAGAAGTTACAGGAAACAACATATAAATTATAACACTATGTTTTATGCTTTCTTCTCTGTAGAAACTGTAAAGCTTTCTGCATGCATACAGATAGTAACACTCATCTGAGACAGGTATTACTCTGTCTTAGAGACAGAAACATTCAGGTAACCAGAGACATTAAAGGACTGGCCAACAGGTCTCCCCATCCCCTGTCAGTGTCAGCCTGGGACCAGCATCCTGTTCTTCTGACCTCTGCCCAGTTCTGACCCATGTTCTCATGCTGAGTCACACGACCGTTCGCAAAACGACAAGCCCAGTTAACAAAAGGATTATGCTGAACCTTACCAAAAATTTTCAACATGTTAAAATACAAAATAAATAAATAAAAATAAAACAAAGAGCATTTCTATGCAAAAATAAGTCATTGTAGAGGGTCAAATTCATACATATCCTCTATACATACAAAATCACCATACTGCCTGTTTAATTAGCAGTGTATTTAAATACAAAATATATTTTAGCATAAGCAGAGGCACTCAGGGCAAATATCCTTTCTGTGTGTGTCAGTGGGTACGTCTGTGGAAACCTACATCCTTTAAAATGGACTTGTCACCTTGTCTGTGGCACATTACGGGAGTGTCCTCTCCTGGAGGAGAGTCTACTGGGACACTATTTCTTCTCCTAGAACAGGGCTCCAGTTGTTTTTAAGTAAGATGGGTTTTTCCAGCTTTTGCACTGCTGCAAAAGAATGCGAGGAGAGACACAACAGGATAGCTTTGAAAAAAAACTCTGGTGAGGAAGCACACAAGCAAAATTTAACTTTGAGCTAGGATATAAACCCTTTATGTTGCATCACTTAAGAAACACAAACAAAGGATATAAAGTTACCATCAAGTGTAGTGGTATTTTAGTTGGTCCTTTGGCAGAGATTTTCTCCCACAGACCCCTTCGCACGTACCGGACAGTAGTGCCTGCGATCTGAAACTCACCAGGAAGCTCAATTTTCCAGTCGCTGTTAATGGATCTCTTACTGGAATCTTTTAAAGCTGGAAAGAATCAAACACCATGGGGTGAAATGAAAGCGAATCTGTAATTACAATACAGACCATTGAGCTTCAGTCTCAGCCCACCTGAAGCACAAGATGCAGTAGTCTTGTAACAGACATGCGTTTTAAAGAAAAATGAAATATAATTTTAGCTGACTACTGACTAACTTATGCGTATTTTGTATTTCAGTTAATGAAGGTATATCTCACTATATTAACATTGTTACTAAGCAGCAATAATGTGACATATACTGCTACAGCTAAGGTTTTAGTAACAAAATTATTAGCTTCTGCTTCCTAAAGAAGCAACGTTCTCTAGCTTCAGTACTTTGAGGCATTCTCTGTGCTGTTCCACTGCCAGAAAATTTAAACAGAGAAAAAAGAGAGAGAAAAAAAAAAAAAAACTTTCCAGCAGCAGTTTACAAAGAAGAAAATTAACTACCCGATATCCTCAGAACAACATTCCTAATATAGGACTAAACAGTAGAACTCTACCATGCTTTGATCTATTTTAGGAGTGTATCTGAAACACATATTCATGACATAGTGTTGCATTCAGTTAGATAAGAAGTTCTGCTTTTGTGAAGAAAAATCTGCATGACAACAATCTTTTTCTTTGAATTCAGTGAATTTTGATTTAAAGGTAAGCCTAAAATACTGCAGTGAACGTGCAAGAACCCAAAAGCAGAAGTGACTGAGTAGAAAAGGACAGAATTTACTGGCCCATTTTCCTTATACAGTGGAGTGGAGTGCAAAGCGTTAACATAATATTATAAGCATAATTAGTGAGTGATCAGAGCTATCCTTTTCCTAAAAGGATCTCAATATTGTTAGTCAAAGGTTACACAGTAGACATGCAGATGTGCCTGTAAAATAAACATGCCTGGTGTATCTGGTACATAGGAAATTAGCATTTATATCACTTTAATGATTATTCCCAAGTCAAACTAGTTTCAAGCTTCTAAAAATAGATGCCGTTATAAATTTGGACAAGCATACCAAAATGATACGCATGATATAAGAACCTAATACTACAGTAGAGCTGTAGTATAGATCATTTATCTCAATTTATAGATCATTTATCTCTAAACTCTCCTTATAAGATAGCCAGAAAACTTCACATTTAACTAAAGTTTCCAAGCAGAATGAACCTTTGAAACTGTATTTTCCTAAACCCCTTTGAGAAAACCTCAGAGAAACCTCCATGTTGATACATATGTGAAGATCTGCAAGTGCAAAAGGAAAGCGCTCCAGAGCTTGCATGCACTCCATAATGCAAACACCGATCACGGTGCCATTTAGTTTTCATCAGGCTATAGAGGGAAGAACATTGGCTAGTGGGCAGAAAGCAAACTTGGCAGATGAGCTTAATACCACTTTCTGCTCAGGCCTGGAGGGTGAAATATTTCAGCCTGCAAGCACTAGTTACAGGCACAATTTAAAGTGACCAGAGGTTGCTCTGAATTATTCCAGAGGCTTTTTGCCAGGTAAGAACCTGGAGAGGCACTACAAAGCTACAGCAGAAGTGAGTGGTGCTGGTGCCCAGCATAGTGCCTGCTGCCTTATCTGCTCTCAAAACAAAAGGCAGAAGCAGGTGAGACGTTGTCTAGCCCTGGGCTTGGAGACCTGGCTGCAAATGAGGACAAAAGTGGGCAAGGAACTACCTGCCACAGCCACCCTCCTTGCAGAGCCCACGAGCTGCAGGAACATGCGAAACTGGAGCTGCTGCTGATCCACACACCTGCTCCAAGTGCCTCCGCACACGAGCAAGAATGACGAAGCAAACCCAGAGGCAGAAGGAAAGCCCAGGAAGATGATTATTTAGAAGGAAGATCCTTGGAGTATCATGTTTTACCTTCCAGGAAAACCTCTTGCATCAGCATCCCTGAAATTATTCCACTCCAGCCACAAGGACATAGCAGTGCTGTGACTTGCCAGTGCAGGTCATTTAGGGATTTCTGTGCTCTCCACATTACTAGAGAAGCAAAATTATTCAGATATCTGTGTGATGTGCTGAGGGAAAAGAAAATTGGCAGACCCTGTTCTGAAAGAGAGAAAGTCTCAGGTGCCCTTTGAGGAGATCCGTGTTCCACATATCAAATCTGCCCAGACATCAGACAGGATAGCCTGTGTTTTTCAGTTACTGAGTTTCCTTAGTTCAAGGTTTACTATGTCTCTTGGCTAAGCCTTTAACAAGATGTTTTCTTAACCTCCAGCATTTCAAGCTTATTTTATTCTCTCCCAGTTAAAAATAAGACCTTGGCTTTCACTTAAGTGAGTGTGTTGAGAGAAGGTAAGGAGAGTTGATTTAAAGCCTTTTCAAGTCAATGGGAAAATCTCCACTGTCATCCGTCTGGATCACGCCCCCACAGCCTGCAAACCCTTCTAGCCTATGCATGGACTATGTACAATTCCACAGCATGCCTAGGAGGCAGGGAAGTGGGATTCCTGCCCATGGCACTACACTGACTCATCAGCTTGGTCCAATTAACAGTGAGGAGTGCTTGCAGCACTCAACTATTAATAAAGACCTTCCTTTCCTTCTGGTTGGATAATACACATTTATCACCTTCTATAAAGCTATTACAGTGAAGAAGTTAGTGGCCAACTCCTCCCTTCCTTGCAGGAGGTTCAGGAGGAACGAAATCCCAGCTGGACTTCCCTTTGGAGGATTTCCTGAAAAGCTGCTCTGCTCAGCTCAACATGACAAGCTCCACAGGTTCCAGAAGAGCTGGAGTAGGTAAGAAGAGTCACCTGAAACATCCATCACCGCGTACTACCAAAAGCTCCCTCCGCATCTCCAGCGCTCAGTCTTGCTCCCAGGCACTCGGAAAGCATCATCTATGCTGTAAAAATGATCCCTGGCAAACAGGGCCAGGGCTCAGGTCATGGGCCAGGCCAACAAGACTTCTCCCGCACTCCCAGCATGGGTCAGCAGCCTGGCCTTTGCAATAAGCAGGACATAGGTGGTCCATACGGGGACTGGCATCAGTCCTGTTCTCAAAGGCACCTCATGAGGCTGCTATAGATTTAGCTGAGTTTCTGAGCCAAAGTGTTTTCCCCACTGTTTGTCCTCATACCAGTAGGTCCCACCAGTAGACACCAAAGCTATAAAATCCTCTGGTTTCTCGACCAGAGGCTATTGCTCTTCTTCCCATGCCTGGTGCTGCACACACCTACTGCAGGTGAAACACTTCAGCTTGGTCCCTCTCAGTATTTACAGCCCCTGATAGGAAAGCATTTCCAGAGCGTGGGCTCATAAATAACCAGTTTTCCCTAGTAAGGAACCACTAGTGACTTTTCTCCCATGCATCCTTTCCTGTGCATACTTCAGAGGTGGAGTTGCCTCCCTAAAAACTCTCATATGCAGTCCTATCAAACTACACATGGAGCAACAGTTTTCTTTAGGAAGTAGCAACCATCTGTTCTTATATTTCCAGGTTATTTTTTGGCTCAAAACTGTTCAATAGAGGAGCAAAGGGAAAAGGAACCCCAACAACAACCCATAATTTCTCTTTTTCTTGTTGGCTGGAAGACAGGAACTGACCAACTCATTTCTAAACCTGGCATCTAGTCAGATCTTTATTTCCACCTTGGGTCCTTCCAGCTTGATTCCAGGCTGTGGACACAAACTGTGGAGGCATTTCCTGCTCAAGGTGGGTTTTAAGCTTTACAGCCAGCCAAGCCAGCTAGCGTAGGTTGACTGTAGGTGGAGGGAAATTCCTCAAGCACAGCTCCCAGCACATGGAATAATGATTCCAAATTACACTGGGCTCATTTCCAAAGCACTGTACCTGAGTGGAAATTGGGTCTGATTAGGCTCAACTTTGTCAGTCTAATTGAGATAGGAAATCCTTCCGTAGTCAGACCTGCACTTAACTACACATCTTGGGGCATAACAGTGACTGGATTTAGTTCCCTTGGTCACTATCTTTTGTCCTGCTGGAACGTTACTGCTGCCATTCTTTGGCTATCTTTTCTGTGTGTCCAGTGTTCCTGGAATGAGAAAAAGCTCATTTTGAAAGCTCAGGGTTTCTCCTGGTTCCTGACAATGAATCAAAGAGCTGAAAGTACATGGAAACTTTAAAATGACCAGATTACCACTTGTCAGGTTCAACTAAGAACCATACAAGAATTACTATCTCTTTGTCATGTATGCAAAGTCCAATTCTGCTTTCAAATATACACAGTCTTGAGCCACCCCTCAGTGGAGAGATATCTGCTTAAGTCAAGGTTATGTGCTCATAACAAGCAGTCACTAGCAGCGACTAACTCTCAGATTCTTTATCTACCAGAGCCTGAGCCCCTGACATATACCCTGTGCAAATCCCACTAAGACAAACCAAAAGGCTGGCTTCCAGAAAGCAGAATGCTTGCAAAATCCAAGGAAACATTGGTTCTCTTTGTTCCGCCAGTGCTTTGCTATGTTAAATATCTTCCATGTAGGCGTAATCCTCTCCCAGTGATCTGGCTGCAGCATCAGCAGAAATAGTAGCAGCAGCAACATACACGTCCCACCAAGAAGTGTCATGAATGCCAATGCTTTAACCCAAGGGCTGTTGAATGACATAATTCATCCTTCTTTCTTTTCCCCAAAGCTGGAATGAGACAGAGATGAGAAGCCTCTTTACCAGTGATTTTGCCAGCTCTGGTGGCAGCTCAAGGCAGAAAACTACCAGCACTAGACCCGAAATCCCAACACAAATTCATTCTGTAAATGTTTTCAGCAGCATTCTATATCCTGTTACCAGATATTGATATCTCCTCTTGGCTGCAAAGGGGAGGAGGATTATAAGGAAGACAAACAGAAACTCGAACCCAGGATTTGAAATTCAAAACCAGGATTTAGACTGAGCTTTGCTATTGACTCACTGTGCAGCCACAAGCAAATCACAGTACCTCAGTTTCCCGTTTTGCAAAATAGAGGAGGACAAAGGGCAAGAAGACTTGTTATCCTTTGGAGTCCTTACCACAGGCCTGCAAACAGTTCCATCTTTCAGAGCATTTTTGTGCCCTAAAACCCATCAACATCTCCAGCCTGAGACCTTCACTCTGGTAGAACCTGAATAGGCACAAGTGAGAAGAGTCCCAGTGTGTAGATGATACTCCTGAGAACAGGGGAGAGCTGGAACATGTACCTGCTCCAACCACTGCAACCAGAACATCAGTGTGAGGAAGGGCAGAGACACTGTTCGGTATCAAAGGAGAAAAAACACGTGCCAAAGAACTTAACAGCAAGAAATGCCTGGGTTTGACAGTGCAGGGAACTGCACGCTGCAAAAGCTCACTAGGTACAGAAGGACTTGGCAGGGGGAGGGGGGTGTCTTTTTTTTTTTTTTTTTCCTCTTCCCACAGATAATAGATCCACAGAATGAAGAATTCAAAAAAGGCAGAAGCACCTCCCCGACGTGTGACCATGCAGCATAGAGTGGGCAAAGGAAGTTTCAATGTGTGGGGTGTTGTTTTGAATCTTGGGCAACCTTCTTTCAACTCCCTGCAGGAGCATAATGCAGAGCATAAGAACTCCCACCAGGCCTCCTGTGCGAATTCAGGGCAGTGGGATATGAGCATTTCTAAGACTTAGATGAGAAACTAGCCTAGAGTAAACTAGACTAAACTCTAGAGTGGAGACAAAGAATTTAATCTATCAGAGATAAAAGACTTCATAAACTGCACAGTAATGACATGATAAGGAACACTTATTTTTTTGAGATGAGAGGCAGATGACCAGGCTGACAGATGCAAACACGATTAGCTGCGTTTTAGAAATGCCCATCCAATCCTGAACTTGATAACTGGACAATGAATTTGTCCTAGAGCAACATACACACATAGGGCTGAAACTGTTTTTTTTTTTTTTTTTTCTCTCCAAAGGACAAAGGAGGGACAGGAAGTCTGTTAACAACGTGAGTATTGCAGAAGCAGAAATGAGAAATGAGAGGATTAAACCAACGATTTGGTCTGAGAAAATATAGGCAAGCGGACCAGAGGCTGCATCTGCCCATCTTGGACTGCAAGATCTGGCTTTGGGTACAGCATCAAGTGAACACCCAGGTATTCCTGGCAGCTTTGTGCAACACAATGGCAAGTGCTGCTCAGGAACCCTACTGCCCACGTACAATATTCTGTGGTCCTTTCTGGGGGCACAGGGCCTGTAAACATCATGCGTTTCCACATCAAATCAACACCTTGAAACTAAGCCAAAAAAGCAGGCAGCAACTGCAACAAGCATGAAAGCAACAGCTACTTCTTGACAGCAACAAACCTGTCATCTTACGGGTCATTTTAACAGAAAACAGACCTTAGTTTTTAATTAAAAACATTTTTTTTCTCTTTTGTCTTTTTTTACCCAGAAAACTGTGAGCAGGTTTATCCTCAACCACTCTGATCCGTCGGGCACCTGCAGGGATCACAGCTGCTTCGATGTAACCTGTGGCAACACAAGGGCACATGGGTGAGAGCATCCCCCAGACACAACCCCACAGCATCAATCATGCAGTATCTCACCGAGAAAAAGCAACTCCTGCCCAGGTTGGGGAATGGTGGGAAACACTTCAAATGATCCCTGCTGTGGCAGCCCAATTTCACTGTTGTGACTTGCATGGTTATGACTAACTACTCCAGCCTAAGAAGAGGGAGGAAACGCACGTTTGCTGTATAGCTCTGCCTTCAGGTTTGTGCCTGGGCCTAATTAGATTTGCTTCGTTTGCATCAGCCTGGCCTTTCTGGACACTGACAGAGATGCAGAAGGACCATCTCAGAGCTGGTGCAAAGCGTTACGGTCAGGAACAAGACTGCAAGTTACAGAGCAGGACACCTGTGATCTGAAATTTTGTTCCCAAAAGATGCTCCTGATTTCCCCTTGCAGAGAAATCTTCTCAGGGCTGTGAGCGGAACCATCAAAGTCCCTCTCCACAAAACACGCAGGCCAAACTAAAACAAAATAGCAGGAATCAGTGCGAAAAGCGTGGAAAATAAGTTTGTTTTCATTTACACATGAGCTTTATACAAAAATTCTGCAGGATTTTATGGTTAATGGACTGTTCGCATTAGGCTGCTAAGCAGAATTCCACAGCTCAGATTTCCTTCAACAAGAGAGCTGGAAGTTTATCCAGGACTGGCCACCAGTCACCCCAAAACCCTGCCAGCAGCAGCGCAGGCCAGGCTGAACCATCTGAGCAGCTGACATAGAAGGGAAGTTTTTACAGCACCCCATCATATTTTTATAGAAGTCTTTTGGTTTTTATCTTTCTGAAATTCTGTTGGCCTCTTCATGCTCCCTACAACTACCAGCAACGTGATACAATTATACCCTTTTTGACTCAGAGAATAAGATAACGAATAATTAGGAGTTATGGAAATGCAGGCTCTTTCCCCCCTACAGGCCCGTCTGGAGTTACGCTCCTGTTCCATGGGGTGGAAGTGCTGCCTTTAAAGGAAAATCTGAGGGGCATGAGGGCCATTTCAAAGGCCTCGGAGTCCAGGAGTGTTTTTATACTGGCTTCACTGGAGTCTGTAGCGAAACACTGACACTGTAAGTGACACTAATCTTACTGCAACTGTGATTTGATTCTTTCTAATTGGCCACCCAATTTACTTTGCTCTGTGTAACTTGGTGATGACAAATCTCACTTTTCTTTTAGAGGTTACGTAGTTCATTCTTGTATTTTCCCTCTTCCTTTTTTGCTTTAAAAGGCTCTGTGAGGCTGTCCTATGCCAGCCTTGCCTTTAAGGCCCCTCTAGACCAACAGGTTGGAGAAATGCTGGGGTAAAGAGCAGCAATTGCTGTTGAACGGCCCTGGTTCTGCTACACTGATCGGAGGGGCCACACACAGGAGGATGCTGGAAACCTCGTGCACCTCAGGAATAAGTGATTCTCTCAAAGCCATGACAGGGAGGTGGCATTTTGGGGGATTCAGCCTGCAGATCCACTTCTCCCCGGCTGAGGCAGCCCGCTGCCCGGTCCCTCTGCTGTGCTGTGAATAAGGCCTGATCATTCAGGGTCTGCAAAGTGCTTCTGCAAAGCTGATTCGGCCCAGAAACACTCCTCCTTTCCCTGATCATTATTTTGGATTAAACTTTTCCTTTGTCACTTCCGCTCAGTTCTCCCTGCACTTGTTCCTCTTTATTTAGTTTATTATTTTATGTACTTCTCCTTTGGTCAGGTTGTCTCAATCATCCCTTGCAGCAAAAACGGAAAGAGGGACAACAGGGCTGCAAACCACATCCCCTATAAAGGGGTTAGAGCAAGAGCTCTGCCCTCTGCTACTACAGAGTGGGCTTCAACTGGGAACAATTTCTGTTCCCAGGGTGGTTTTTTGAAAGCAACAGTGAAATCTGTTATAAAATCGAAGCAAACAGACGTAGGATTCTATTCTTGACATTGCCAGGAGTTGTTTTTTCATTGGCTGAGATACTAAATTACAATGAAATAGAACATCCTAGGAGAGAAACCCTTATTGCCCCCCTGTGCATCTGCACATAAACCCGACCAACAGTTACCAGCAGACGTGAGCACCCAGCCAAGGTGTGATTAACAGCAGGCCACCGAGGTGAAACAGGCCCTATGACACACCTCAATACCCCCGTTAGGAAGCCACTTTGGAACATGCCCAAGTTTCAGGTAATTTAACATACCTACTGGGAGACTATTTACTTACTCATTTTCTTTTTTAATCACAAGGCAGATGCAAATGCCCACAGCTAAATCACGCAGGGCTGGATACAAAATCACACTGAACTTAGTGGAAAACCAAGCACTGACTTCAGTGAACTCTGGATCCGGCCTGTGACCCTGCAGCAGCCAGGAGTGTGTCCCAGGGCTCCGGAGGGGAGCGAGCCGCGGAGCCGGACCCGAGGCTCAGCGAGCGCCATAAATACGTTCGCATTTCATCACCATGCCATGAGAGAGACTCCACGTGGAAAAGCTGACTTTTATGTTACTTTTTACAATGGTAAATAGTGGAGTATAAGCTATTAATAGGGTATTAGTTCTGGAGACTGTTTAGTTTGGTCTCGCACCAGGTTTTTCTCCTCATGTAATTCCTAATCCTGATTGATGGCTTCGGGGGGTTGTATTCGCAGCTCCTGAATACAAACGTGCTCCGGTAACTCCCTGAGCTCATGTGGCACAAACCCGACTGCTGACCTTTCCTTTTCCTGTAGTGAACCAAGAACCACTTTGCAGTTGCAGGGATCTGAACTGTCCGTTCAGAGGCGATGCAGAACTCTTGGGCATGTCCCATGGAAGTGTCTTGACACTCTTAGTCACAGTTTCCAGCAAGACTGTGCGAGTTAGTGGTCAAATCCTACCGCAAACATATTAAATACACCATCCATGCAGTTCTGCCACAGGCACAAACTCAGATTGCTATCAGCACTCCAGTCTGGTGCACAGAGCTAAAGTCAGGCTGCCGGTCACAGAATATTCCTGATCTTTGAGATAAATGCACTAGAAAACATCCCCATTGTTTTCCAGGCACGTTTTATTAAGCAAACTGTAACTGCAGATTGCCAGAAAGATTATCAAGTGTCAGCTAGTACGACCAAAAAAAGTCTCCGGGTTGGCCCGGAGTCAAGGACTCTCAAAGATCTGTTAGGTCTTAGGATAATTGTCTGCAATGCAGGAGTTTGCAAGGTTGGGTTTAAAGTTCTGTTTTAAATGAGGAGCTGGTTAAAGACTGATGAGATTTGGCAACTATCAGGCAGTATTTCTAGTAATTTCACCCATAAATCACCCTGTTAAGATGAAGCTTTGAAAGTACAACAAGAGAACTTCATTATTTGATAATTTATAGTGCTGTATGTAGTATACTCCACCTTGGGAACAGTTACTTTGGCACACACCAATCTTTCTGGATAATCTGCATTACATCAGTGTCTCAGGAATGTAAGACTGTGATTGAAGCAAATCCTAGATACAAATTATATGGTGTAACTCGTATTAGGAGAGACACCAGAACAAAGGGGTGGCTTTGTCATCAAGCAGATTAATATGTGAACAGTGGCTACTGTATCCTCATTTAAATGCTGGAGAGATTTGCAAGAGGAAGGCAGCTCGCACAGGAAAATCCATTGTTAGCCATCATTATTATTCCCAGAAAGAAGAGAAAGTTTAGTGTGAATTTCATAATGTCACTGATCTATTACAGAGCTGTTCTCCTGGTTGGGACCGTAGTGAAATGTGGACTCTGAGGTAAAGGAGAAATTATCCCATGGCTGGAAGTATTGATCCCTGGGCACTGAACCTTCATATCTTTCTCTTGTACGGACATGAGAAAGGCAGCAGTGCTCACCCTGTTATCCTACTCCAAAAGCGTCTCAATGCCAGGTCTCAATTTGGTAGCCAAGGAACTCAGGCTGCACCATCTACCTGCTGGAGAGGAGCAGTGCTGCTTCCCTGCTGTCTGAGGGATGAGAACCAGCTGGGCATCTCAGTCCCCAAGACCATTCACCACATTTACCGAGTGCCAATTGCTGCAGTGTTGTGGAAATATGTCCTTAGTAACAATATGTTCATTTTCTCAGCAGCCAAAGATTGCAACGATTTTCACTCGCTTTTAGCTTAATTCTTCCATGGGCATCTACCCAACATTGTCCACTTACAGCCATGGGATTGCTGGCTTGGAAAAAAAAATTCATACAGAAGTTATGGATAGATTTCAAAGCTTCCTACTATTGCTGAATGGTTCTTTGCAATAATTTCTGGCCCGTGTGCCCTACTTAAAACCCTCATAAGACACCTCGAGTTATTCATGGGGCTCCATTTTCTCATCATTTCAATGTACAACATATTGACATGAACAGAATTTCTTGTACTGGTTAAAGACATTCTTAGCCAGCAAAATAAATAGTCTGCTTTTTAATCATCTTAAAAAAATAAAAGGCAAGTAAAGACTCTCTTAGTCCCCAAAATCCTTGTTACAGTAAATAGTATATCTCATCTTATTATGTTTGTCATTAAAATGTCCAAGTACATGCGGGGTGTTTTTTTTTTTTTTTTTCAATCTCAGGCAAAGAGCAGCAATGATAATCTCTGTGTTCTTGAGAAAGATCAGTGGAGATGAGATGCAGTGGGAAAAACACCTCATTCTTAAAGGAACAGCCTCAGAGCCTGGGCAGGTGTCTTCTTAGAAGCCATTAGATAAATTATTAGAAGATTTAGATAATTTTCTAATTACCTTATTAGAAGATTTAGATAAATCAGCTACTGAACAGGTATGGTTCTGGCTGCCCTGTACTACGAGGGACAGTGACAGGAGAACTGGGATGGGCTTGGTAACATCTCCACTATGGGATCTCTTCTGAGGGACTTTGAAGGCTGCATGTCCTGCCCTGCCTGCTGGCAGAACCTTGCAAAATCTGGGACAATCTTACTGGGGAAAAAAGAAACAGATCTAGGATTTTGTCACTCGATTAATGGAAATTTAGCTTTCTTTCATCCAGAAAACTTTTCTAAAAGGAAAGGACCTGTACACCTAATACTTTTGACACACCAAACTGAATAGTAAAAGGATTTGAAATCTATCCATGGCTTTTGATAACAATCTTCCCACCTAAAAAAAAAAAAAAAAGAAAAAAAAAAGAGAAGAAACCACAGAACCAACACCAAAGGATGTCACCAACACCCAACAACACTGCAAACAGCATTCAAGCATCTTACACGAGAAACACTTGGGAACAGCCTTTGCCTTTGCCATCACACACGTGGAAACCTTCTTACAATGACTATTGGTTACTAAGAAACAGAAAGGAGTTGGCATGGATTTAGTTCAGTTAAATGGTGCTTGAGAACATGATTTGTAGTCACAGGACATACAGGGACTAATCCTGCTATCAGTGGAGTCCCCACTTGCAGAAGGCTCCGGATACCACTCCACAACAACCAACATCTTGCTACTTGATGGCCAACTTCTCCTGCAATAAATCAGCACACTTCATGTGGCATGTTGGCCTTGAGTTAGACTGCAGCAAATTCATGGCAATTTGTCACTGACTTGTGCAATCCTGTACATATCTGGGCCCTGAATCTGCTACCGTATTTGCATTGTGTATTCTCAACTGCCCCCAACTTTCATTAAAATTAATCCACAAATGAAAATATTATTTGTAATCTGGTTGAAAAAGATAAAAGGTGGCTCCTCTTCAGAAGCAACTAAGAAATTCATGAACAGCTGTAAGACACGCTACAAATACAGATAACAGTTTTCTTAGTGCAAATTGGAAACACTTTACATTATTTGCACCAAATGCAAATTCCTTGTCACAAGTAGGTAAAAGCCAATCAGGGCATGACAGGCAAACCCCTCCAGGAATCATTCAACAGGTTGTCCTAGCAATGCAGCAGTGCAAACGTGCTCCTGAAATATCCACGGAGGTGGGAAACCCTACCCACACCTCAGAGGATACGACGGTCACGGCTGGCTCTGCTGGTAAGGAAGGTGCAGAGGAAGAGATCAAGGAACAGGACCAGAGCCCCAGGCTTCAGTGCTGAGACTGTGATTCAAGAACGCTGCTGTTTTACTATCATTAACCACAAGTGTGAGCTTAAAGGAGGTCTTTATGTGCTTTGCTGAATTTGGTCCTGCAGTAGCACGTATTGAATGTATTCCTGCATGTGGAAATGGCAATTTTGCATTACAGGAATGAAAAGGTATTTATTTCTGGACAATTCCTTCCTCCTAGAGCAGCTTGCAAGTCCCAGATCTGGGTTTCTCTCCCTTTGCCTGATCAGGACGGGTGATAACAGGTTTCTCAGAAGACCAGAAAGGAAACTCTGAAACAAAGACTAATTCCCACACAAAGCTGCACATACGTTCATGTGTAACAAGAGAGGGAAAAGTCTTAAGTGTGATGGAAGTTCTTTTAACCTGTACTGATCTATTGCTGTCAGGGAGTCAGGAAAATATTTAGAGGGGAGGTCTCTTTAATTAAGCTGAGATCTCCTGATTATAACATGAATCATCTGGAATATACAACATGCATCATTCTGAAACCCCAAAGAGTTCTAAGAGGGTGCTGAAATCAGACTTTTCTCCCACTGGAGAAGATAATATGATTTCATCTCTTCTATTTAAAATCAAGAGCACTAGTGGCATTCAAAATGAGAAACTTCATGCTGAATTTCAAATAGAGGCAATGGCTGGTACCTGGGCAATGGAAGAGGAAGCAAAGACAGCATCACATGAAATGACTGTGTCCTAGTGTGTGTGTGTGTATATATATATATATGTGTGTGTGTGTGTGTGTGTATACAAAGTTTTGGAAGCTGCACAGCCCCATGAGGCCTGATCCCAGGAAGTTCTCAGCACTTCCAACAAACCATCTGAAAAGAGGCTCAGCAAGTGACAAGATTGAACGCTGTTTATCTCTCCTTGCATACCTAGCCACTCAAGAAGATGACTAGGGGCATTTAGCAAAGGAGAGTCAACATTCTTATTCTTGAGTATCTTTTCACTGATTCCCCACTGGATATTTCCCCAGAAATTTCCCTAGCATCACAACTGGAAAGAAACTGGGAAAATCAGTGGTGCTAAATCCCCCACCTATGTCTGCAAGAATAAAACGTCCTGAACAGTCAGAACCATTTAGACATCTACATCAAAACCTATAATTTTAGGGCTTTTATGTCTACCCTAGCAGGTAAGCCAAGTACTACCCGAGAAGAGTATCACTACCTCTTGATTCTCCTCAAGCGGTTAAGACAGTTTGACCACACTGAAATGCTGCTGAGGGTTACTCACCCATCCCCTTGGTGTGGTTGAAGTCGCCTTTCACCACTTTGCAGGTTTTGCCATCACCACTGCAGACTCCACAGCGATCCTCTTTGGCAGCTGAGCCAATGATTCCATCGCAGCCAATTTTCTAATGACAACAACCACAGGTCCCCGTTATTTTGTTTGCAAGGTTAAAATATCTCTAAACATTGAAGTTGAGCCTCTATAGATACACACCTGACTGAAAATCTGAAAGAGAAGAGCACGCTGTGAATTAGGAGAGCACCCATCTGAAACTGTTCAGCTGGTTACTCGGCAATGCCCAGCAGTGCCCAATACTACGTGCCAGAACTCTGACTCAGAAGACTGAGGAGAGTTTCCCACAGTACTCAAGGCATTGCCATTGATTTTGTGTTGAATCACACTAATTTGTTTCAAGTTTGTTTAGCACTTTCCATCTAAGAAGCTCCAAGGCATCTCAGAGAGAAGGATCATGACTACTACAGTGTGTAACTCAGAGAAGAGGGAAACGTGGCTTGCTTAACTTTGCTGGAAAATTCACTCAAGTAACCTCAGCTCTGGTGCTAGCTATTTACCACAGAAAAAATCAGAGTTCTGTCGCAAGCTCCAATGTGCTGCTCGCTGAAGAAGCTCCACTTTGGATTAGGATCCTTCAGGGGTTTTTGCAATAACTGAAAAAAGATCCCATTAGTGAATGGCTCAAGCTACCTGCAACGCACAAATCCTTAAATGGAAGCAGGAGAGGACATTCAGCTTTGGCCAACCTGTACACCTAAGGACACTTATATAATACAGCGTTTGCTCTGTATTAATATTCAATTGTAAAAAATACATAATGATTTCTCCTAAAGCTTCATTTAAATTGGTATTTTCATAATTCTCTACCAATCTAATTGTTTACCGAAAAAAAGTGCAGTTTTACTTCTTCAGACAGTTATTAACAGAATGGTCAAATTTTTATTACTCATAGGCCATTTATAGACTGATAGGGCTAAAATGCAACACAATTAGGCATTATACCATCACTGCGACCATTTTGTGTAAATTCTTCTCGGTTCATGTCAGACTCTCAGAATGACCAGCAACTCAATCTTAAAACATACATTTCTCCTGAAACAAGAGTTCTCATCATGCATCATATTAGCAGAGATTTTCCTGCTAAAAATAAGCTCAAGATATATTCTCTCTAGGTAAACAATTTCCTGGCAAATGAGTTAGTGGGACTGTCACTAATAATAATACTTTGAATGAGGCTGGTGGGTCTCCCATTTCTTTGCCTTCTAAAAGTAAAGCCAGAGAAAAGTTGAAGAGATATCTTACAGAAAAATCAAAACAACAAACATTTTGAAAAATAAGGAAAATGGGGAAAGATTAAGAGAACCTGGACTGTTTATCTGAGACTGCATGTATCTAAGCAGCGTAATTTGGACCTGAGCTCAAACCTTCTCCTTACTCTGGCCACTCCACAGTCCAGATGTATTTCAGAGAGCAAAAAAACCTCAGAAATCAG
>NW_010583051.1:0-48645 GCF_000705375.1 Tinamus guttatus | reverse complement strand
AATGACTGCCTTAAATATATAAACACATACAAGGGAATGCTGCTTATTAACTAGAACAGCATGTAAATTGATGGACACCAACTAAGAAAAACTGCGTAAACGGGAAGTGAAATAAGGTAGAAGACCATGGAATTTTCTGGCAGTTGCAATTCTCAAAGCTAAACTTCACACCTACGTCCAACAATGATTTAAGGATATTGAATGTGATTCTGCCCCCAAAACAGAAGGATGTCCCAGCAGTTCTCCTTCCAGGAAAATAAATATGGTTTATTAATGGTGTTGCTGAAAGGGAGCTGGAAATATATGCCTGTCTGCCACCCCGCTGAGATACTGGAAAAGCTGCATTTAATTTAAGGCTTTTGTGCTATCTTTCATTGTACTCCATTGTTATTAGCACTGTATGAGCGCACAAATTAACAAAGGGAATGCAGTGAGTGTTGAACCACACTTATTCCCAGAGCTGTATGGGGAGTCTGCAGGGCTGTGAGGGATGCAGGCAGAGAACGAGGTGTTAGCAATCGTGGGCTTTGCTGGTTTTTGCCTTTTACCTTTGCTCCAGCTCCTGGGATTGGAGAAAGGGGAAATGGCCCGTGAACATTCCCTGCTGTAGCACCCACCCTCTGCAGGGCAAACGCTCCCCAGCAGCCCAGGTCCTGAGCAGTAACACCCTTGCTGGATTTGGGCTAGGAAATGGCTTCTTACAAGGGAGAATTTTTAAGAGAATAAAACAGTTTTCTTGGCTTCAAGATGAAAATCAGTGCGTTCTTGCCACTTTATGGGGGGAAAAATACCTTGGAAGCACTTTACTCTTGTCTGTATAAACATCAGAGCTCATTTCCCCCTTCCCAAGCCTTCCAATCATTTCCAAAGTAAAAGTACATTTAATAATGGTACATAATGAAACAGCTTTTCTTAAGATTTGACAGTGGATTTCCAAAAGCTCCGAAGCCTTTTAGAAATGTGTTACACTGACCACCTCAGTCACTTGGATGCTTTGAAAACTTGACACACTGCAAACACTGCTGCCTGTAAAGCAAGTAGGAAAGGGGAAGGGACAGAGCTAGAAGGATCAGGGAGCAAAACACAATCTGTATCACCCTTCCCAGGAGGAAAGGGTTCCCAAGCAGTGCTTGGACCACGGATTGGAGAGATGCAAGCTGAGCATGGAGACTCATGTCAGCTCCACAGGGCGCCTTGTAGGGCAGAACCGCAGAGGGGCAGCTCCAGGCCTCCCCCAGGTGCAGAAGCCCCTGCTCTGAGCCAGAGGCCCCATGAGCTCTAATCCCCCCCCGGCCGGGGGGAGATCCACGGAGTCTGCACATCAGCAGCTTCTCACTGCCACATTGTATTATGCTGTCAGCAGTTAAAATATATGAAGCTTTTCTCAGTCTGCAGGAGGCCTTCAAAGATGTGAGGACTTATTCGATGGTATGCAAAGGGCAAAGCCCAAGCTGCCTGTTCCAAACACAAGTTTTCACAGTGCAGAAACAATCCCTTAAATCCCAACTAACTCAAAGCAGTTATTAGATTTTTACCATCTCTAACTTGTTCTGTGTCGCTTCCTGTGCAGTCCAGCATACTGATCAAGGTAAGGAAATCTTTTTTTAATAAGAAGCATAAGTGCAAAAGGGGAAGCTGGACATCCTCAGGAAAGAAAAATTGCAGAACAATCTCGTGTTTCCTGATCCAACTGCTATCCTGGATGTAAGAGAGCTGAATGCACAGGCCTGCCCATCCAGTATAGCTGGCTACTTTCACATCCATCATTCTTGAGTGGGCTAAGTAAAGCAGTTTTGGGCTATTGTCAATATGATCTCCTAAGGAGACAGCAGGGCATTTGATAACTGGAGCTCTTCTGCATTCAGAGGGAAGAATAAAAATGAAAAAAGTCTGGTTCTAGCCACCATTTGTTCATCTAGGGGGGGGCATGTGGATCGATTCCCCATGCCAGTCCTTCTCTTGGAAGTTCCCCGTAGCGTCTGACATTGAGTCAGACAGTGACGTCCGTAATTTTTGCAATGCAGCAGTGTTAACACTGCTCAGGAGTTCCAGCTGCCCGAAAGCCAGCAGTGCTGCAGTTAGCAGCATCAACTGGGCAAGGAAGAATGATTTGAAACTACAGCTGGTCCCCTGCCTGCATTAAAACGCAGGAGTGCTGGCAGGACATGCTAAGACAGTCTTCCTCGTTTTCAAGCCCTCAGCAAGGAGGGTCACAACTATATCCATGGGCTTCTTACTGACCTTCAACTCAGGCAGCCTCCTACTCTGACACTCTGGTTTGGAAATACCCACTGACCTTTATATTGGCACGTTTGCTGAGCCACAGGCCTGAGTTCGTTCTCTCTGAGCCGATATGTCAGTCTGCCCTTCCTTCTCTCTCTGGTCCTCCTTCTCATTCTTATAATTAGACATCTGAAAATACTGCTTGTTGGGTGGTATTTCCAGCTTCAGTCATTGCTGGCTCCAGCATAGGAAAACTCTTCTGCATGTGCATCACTTGGATTCTTCAGTGTGTGAACTATTTTCTGTATTGCTTGGGTATTTTAATGATATTTTTATTTTGAATGCCTACGCAAGAGCTCAATTGATACAGCCTGCGTGAGTATGTTTTGCTACATAAACACAATTATTTCTGCTATATACACCCACCCCACGTAAAAAAATGACACTGTAGGCTCACAAAACTATAATGCTTCCCACATGCTGAGCTAACTAGCTGTTTCAATGGATCAAATATAAATATTGATGCAATGTGTGCCATTTTACAAATTGATCATGTACAGAGCATGCTGATTCAACATCGAATTATCTTCCTTGCCTTCATCCCTTCACACACAGAGCCTGAAGACTGTGTCAAAGCCCTGGGTTTTGGCAGCAGAGCAGGCTGTAAGACCGTGCAAATAATACAAAGTCCTTCCCCACCCTGAGGCCTTTCCCACCAGGAACTCCTTTGCTTCCGTTCCTTGGCTGCTTTTTGTGGCTACCTCTCTCTGACTCTTCCAAACTAGTCTCATCTGAACTGATACCTTCAAGCTGACTACATCCTGCCTCTGTTCTGATACGTATAAATGTCCATGGGGTGCAGATAACATCAGATTTTAGATCGAAGTGCCACATCTTTAAAAGAGACATCACGTAAGTTCTAGATGTGAAAGGAATGTAGGTTTATCAGGACATGGTACATTAATAGCTTCCTCCTGGTTGATACTTGGCTGTTACAGCTACAAACCTCTTAGCCTAAAGTCTCTTAGGTGGATAACACAAACAAATGGCTGTCATGTTCTTCATGCACTAACACAAAAGAGGAACAGCAGGACAACAGCATCGCTTTTTTTTTTTTTTTTTCTTTTTCATATCCCACTGTAAAGTACGCTAAGAAAGCAGTAGAATACTGAAAATCTTGTTTTTTTGTTGCTACCCTCTATTCATGAAAAGCTCTGTTATTCTTTCTAGGCCTCAGACTGTAGGCCTGAGACTACACTGCTTCAGATACAGGAATTGAAGAGTTACCCCATCTGGAACATCTTGTACCACAGTTGGTAACGCCAGAGTGTGAATGGAAAATACTCAAGTGAGGAGACAAAGCCAGAACTCCATGCATCAATCAAAGCAAAAAGCTGGTACTGAATACACCAAAAAAAGCATTTGCCAACAGCTGATCCAGTAGACAACTGCAATTTTACCTCTGTTCATTGTGGCCTTCTCTTGACGCTCTGCTCATCTAATTCGGAAAAGCTATTTTTGAACATGTGTCCAGTTTCAAATTTAGGCTTGCATTTTATCCTCATCTATGACAACTGCTTTTAGAAGGAAGTCAGTCTACAACGTTTTTTCTATGCCAAAACTGCCTAGTTTGTGGCTTGTCATCAGTGAATATACTGTAGATTCACCAACAAGTTAAAAATAACTGTGACATGGCAAAACACTCATGACAAAACTAGATAGAGCCCAAACATCTTCACATCTTAAACTGCTAAATCACAGCAAAGACTGCCCATGATCTTCAGCCAAGTTCTGCTGTACAGGATACAGTTTTCAAAGCAACTTTAGATTACACCCTCATGTGCAACCTGTAGTCTCCATTAGGAAGTTCTTTCCTGCTCTCTCTTGGATTAATCCTCCTTTGAGAGGAGCCAGCACGGAGTCACATGCACCATACAAGTCAGCAAAGCAGCTGCTTCTCTCCCCACACTGCTGCCGTGTGACATCTCACACCTTTTTTAGCGCCACTTCTGCCAGGAGTTTGGTGCTAACATTAGCAGCACAAACAGAACAAAGAATGGAGCACCTCAGAAACTGGAAGACGTTAGAAAGTGTGTAGCTACCAATGTAAGCTCTGTGAGAAATGTATGCCAAGTGTGCTTGAAAGGGAGTAAAATCTCAGGGAAACCTTCTCACTGAAAGGCAGTTGTCGCTTAAAGAGAAATAGGAGAAGACAAAAGCAATCTGAGCTGCAGGTCGCTCTGCCCTACCCATCCATCTTCACCACGACCAAAACGTCCCTGGCAGAGAGCAGGGCCTTGGTGAAGGCCGGTGACAGGAGAGGCCATAGAGCCTGTCGCTGCACCCACTTTCCTCATCACCAGCGTCATGGTGCTGCTGCTATTCTCTGGCCTGTTAGAGATTTTCTGCCTCTGAAAAATTCCAGGAGAAAGAATTATCCCTACTAGAAGACTGCGCATTTCAAGAAGAAAAAGTCAGAGCTCTCTGTACATGCGGAACAGGGTGTCTGTGTTTGCTCAGGGGATGGTAGGGGTAAGTGCTGTCATTCTCACTCTGCAATGCTTCTACTAAAACTACAACTTCAGAGCATTGTCCTCATTTTGAGACTAACTCCTGAAGCTCTTGCACAGTTTATTATTTCATCCTTATGCTGGCATGCTTCTATCACTATCAAGAATGAAATGTTTATCCTCAAAGAAACCCTTCTAAGAAAGGACAGGATAAAATTGAATAGGTGTGTTTGAAAATATGTGTTGATGCTTCTCTTCTCAAAACTCCCCTTACAAGGGCTTTTTTTTCTTTGCCACATTCATCTGCATTCATTTTCCCAACAAGAATGCGTGAGTTTCTTTTAGGAGCATTTACTCGTGAAGGGAAAAGAGCTGTTACATTTCCTGGATCGTGTGTTTGCAGGCAGTGATTTCTGCAAACATCTGTTACACTGGAAACGTGTTATTCCTGCCTTTAAAAGCCTTTAACTAGAAGGATTATGAAAGAAAATGAGTAACAGCAATACCACCCTCTGATTTCAGCACTTATTCTCTTCTCCAGGACCCCTGCAATGCTTACTGTAAGGCTTTGTCTACACTGGGTAAAGAAATGAGAAGTGTAATTAAATGAATGTCTGACTAAATTGGTTTAAGAGGTAGCTAGTTAGACAAGTATCTGTAGTAAATGGGGTACAAAGTTACATACAGTGATTCTCAGCACTGAAGTGCATTTAAGGGAGTATGATAAATGAGTACATGAGACTTTCAGATCTGCTCGGCTTGAATTGATCATTTTGCATTTTCTCTCAGCCAGATGCAAACGGACTGAATGTTCTGCAGCTGTCATCACCTCTCTGCACAGTTTAAGGCAGTTGCCCCCAAGTTAGAGTGCAATTTCAAGATGTACCTCCAAAGCTCTGTGCTCATAAAGGTTTTCATTGGAGGGGAGCTGGCTACTGCTTCTCACTGGAAGAGGAAAACATGCATTGCCATAATGTCTGATTTACTGTCTGTGGCTGATCCGAATGTCTGGAGCAGTAAAGCTGGCCAGCCCAGCAATGTCAGTGTGCAGTGGTCAACGGCACACAGCTGGAGGTGTGCAGCTGCCCTTACTATGAAAGGTTATTAATGGATTTCTCACCTTTTTAGGTACAGCTGAAAAGCAGAAAAAAATAAAAAGTCATTTGGGTTCCACCATGGACCTGGCTCCATGCGGGGCACTCAGTATTGAAGAGCATATAAAGAATCAAACCCCTGTGCTGGTTCCCCAGCCACCAATGTTGTTCAGATTCTTCATATGAAGAAATTGGAAACCTTTCTTTATCCTTGTAAGAATATGGTGTTCACTTACCCTGCCCGGAGAGCTCAAAGCAATAGGAATTGGTAGCTCTTAAGCACTGCTCACTAGTTGACAGATGGTGTGCCTTGTGCCTTGCCCTTGAGGCAAACTAGCATGTCTCCAATGAAATTACTGGAGGTAAAGGGTGATTCAGCTAGAAAGCTGTTCTGGTGGCTACAATAGACTTGGTTATAGGGAAGAGAGGAACTCGTAGCACAGGAAAAAAAATCAGGACCAGGAAAAACTTGGAGAAAAAGCTGCCCAGAAGAATCCAGCACTGGCAAGGTTGCAGTAGCTGACTTAAACTTTTTTCACATTACTAATGTGTGTGGAGCAGATTTTGAACACGTGCCTCATGGACCAGACAGAGAAAAGCCACGAAATGTCTGTCCTGTCTTAGTGTCCATGACAAAAGCCTCGAAGACAACTGC
This sequence comes from Tinamus guttatus, assembly GCF_000705375.1. The sequence continues at coordinate 42,163 of NW_010583051.1, read as the reverse complement.
TACACACCACTAGGAACACCCATCCTAACTGCCTTCTTTTTAAGATCTTTATTTAAACATTTTATTCTCTTCCTTCCCTCTCCTGGCTCCCTTAATTCATAGCTAACAGAGGTCTACACAACTTCAGCTAAATTTTCAAGGAATTGGAAAACAGCAGCTCTAAGAGACAGGCTCCTAATCATTCAATGTGCTGTATTATCAACTGTTTCACTGCCCAGCAAACAGTGAGGAAGAGATTTATCACAAGGATCACCCCAACACGCTCTAACCTCCACCTCCCTCCCAGCTGCATCTTTGTTGCAAACCATCACCTTCACTCCAAGAAAAAATAAAATCTGAAGATAGTTAACTTGGAGACAGTCAGCTTGTTTGACCAGAGATGAAAGGAAATGAGTATGTTTGGGGCTTAGCTAGTCCATGCAGGAACCACCAGCTCTTGCTGAACAGCAGAAGGAAGCCTGCCCTATGCCCCCTCCAATTTGCTCTCTCTGTGACCTGAGCACAGAGCAGTGCAGATGAAAGGCAAAGGAAACTGGTTTAGGCTCTGCTCCAGGCTGCAGGATTTCCTCCTCTAAACCTACATTCCCTGTTGCTTGGAGGTTTATAATGAAATTTCAGTGAGGAAGGAAAGCTTTTCCTCACGGCAAAGGAAACAGGCATTTCAGCCACTTCTGATGAGCCCTAACAGTAATTCATCTTGGCATTATCTAGTAATACAGGTAATAAAAATCACACAGATGTAAGGCTAAATGGGCAAAGCTAATGCCTCATGCAGCTCCAGTAACCAAAAAGCAATCGATAACGAAAAACGTCCTCAGTATTTCTAGATAGGTCCCAGACAGAGCGGAGAAGCACCATGATGCTGATAATGTGACACAAGAGGCTAGCAACAATTTATTATGCAGTCTGCAGCACCATCATTCCCCCAGTGATTCCTCCAGTAGCCAAAATGGAGCAGTTAAGCAAGCCAGACTTCCACTCCCTTCCCGAGCCACTTGATGATGACACACAACCGACTGTGGTCAGTGAACGTTCCCAGCTGTTCAGCAATAATCTCATATCTTGGGCATTTATCACAATTCAAAGATCAAGAGAGATGTGTGCAGCCCTTGCAGTTGGTCTTGGAAAACAGGGCTGCCCTCTCACCTCTGAGACAACCTCCCAGCCACCCACGTGGATTCTGCTCTTTTAGGACATAGACAGCCAGCCCGTACTATGCATCACTTGAAATAAGAGAAAGTTACTGCACCTGGCACTTGCCATGTACACAGAGGTCAGTCTCGTAAGGCCCGCAGGGAGTTCCATCGAGGACTCTGTCTGCCATCAGCACGGGGGAATCCTTTCCCAGTGGAGAGCAGAAGAGCTCACACGGCTTGTCTGGAAAAAGGAACACACAAGCAACTTCCTTGAGGAGCAGCTCAAAGAGGTGCTTGGGACAACGGCAACTGAGCAATGTAATGAAGGTGCTGCATAAAGAGGTGCAGAACAGCACCTACTGACATCTGGATCTTTGAGGAACATAAGACTTCCAGTATAGGTCTGTCATTTCCCCGCTTCGTTTTATCTATATTCAAAGGGTTAAACTGATGACCCTGGTTACTCACAGGTTACTAAACTGTGTGAGCGTCTCAGACAAAATTCAGGCTACATCAAGTAACTCTAGAAAGACAAACAGTTTCTCCAGTCCACTTTTGCTCTTGATGGGCTGAATAAACTGCCTGCATCAGGTTTCCAGTAAAAACACTTTTTTGCACACGTATTACCTTCTGTTACTTACATTGGTATTTGTAGTCCTACAAACATTTCTGCCAAGAAACTATGCAGATGGGATATCTGCAGAAAGCACTCCCAAATTCATCTAAAATACCTTGTTAGAGAACATTTGCATTTGCCATAGTAGTGGCAAGCACAGCGTTATATATTTAGGCTTTCACTCTGGAAGACCTACTATCGGGTTCAGCTAGAGAAGGAGTTAAGGAAAAAAGCTTTTTAAAGATTTGTGTTATTAACTGGCAGCATACAGCAGATGTCAGGGTTTGCAGACTGCACTTGCCATATGTTTAAGTAACAGATATGTAGGCAATGTAATGCCTTTCCTTTGGAGCCGTCTCTCTGCTGCTCAGACTTCACCCAAGGAAGAACCTACTGAAACTCAAACAGATACATGTTTTGTTCTGCATAGTCAGGTACTCATTAGACAGAAAGGGGAATCTTTGTAAATACACAGGCCCAAGTCTAAATTCCCAATAAAATCAAAAATCTGCAACCCAGCTCATTAACCCATAGAAGCAGAGCTCAAGTGCAGTGTAGAAGATTAGTTCAAGGCTGGCTTGGGCCTGTGTCTATCTTTTATGAGTGTGGTGCTTGGATGTGCTGCAAAAAGGAACCAGTGAACAATACACAGGTCCTTAAATGTGCCTAAAAAAACACTGACACTGGGGTGCCAAACTGAGCTGTTCTCTGCCCATCCTGCTTGAGGAAGGAACTGCAAGTGCATCCTGTGGAGATTCAAACTCCCTGCTTTTTGTATGATGCAAGGCAAATTCTCAGGAATCAGATTTTGATTTCAGTTGGCAGGAGAAGCTGGGAAAGCTGCTGAAAGAGGAGCTTGCAAGGAGACCGCTGGTCTGACCACCTCTGAACAGCCTCTCTTTCTGCAGCTGCCTGTTCTGCAACCAGGCACAAGACGTTTCCAATTTTTAGCCTCAGGTTTGCTCTCTGGTGAGCGTCAAAAGCCAACTATGGATGTACAAAGTTGGAGCTGGTTGGTCTGACCACATGCCATGCTGCAGCCCGGGAACCTGGGCTGCAATGGCTCAGGTGGTGGAGGCTTTGCTGGAAACCAGGTAGAATGCTGGCTATCATCTTTGTCCTAAAAGCTTGGACAGTCCTCAGATGACCACAGAATGCCATCTCACTCCACCAAAAAAACGAAATCGAGAGAATCTTCTGCTATGGAAATCACAGTTGAAAGTCTGGGAAAAAGGACAGCTTTATTGGAATTGCTGGGTTACCTGGGCCAGCTCAAGGCTTGGCACAGAAGGGTTAAGCTTGCAGAATGCTGCTCTGCAGACACTGCCCAAGAGAAGCCTTTGTCCACTTGGGAAAGTCCTGGCGATGACTCAACCACAGAGAACAAGATTCCTGCAAGCAAAAGCAGATTTTTCTTTCTCTCTTTCCTTCTTTCTTTCTTCCTTTCTTTCCTTTCAGAATGTATAGTCTCCCTGTAATGTTCAGAGAACTCCGGAATTCAGAAATGATGTCTGCGGCCCTTTTTATGAATGAGGCAGTTATGATGGATTTCAGCGAAGTCGTCAGCAAAGCACAAGAGCTGCATATCTCGGAAGGAGCCATAATAACAAAATCTTTTTATGCAGGAATCACTGAGAAATGCTGAGCTGCAGTTTCAGAGCTTTGATTATTCCTGAAAACAAGTTGTTTTGATTTCTTGAGAAGGGCTTTGGAAGTGTCCAGCAGGCTTCTGGATGAAGGCTGCTTCTATGATAGATAATATTCCTATTCAAGAAAGCTCTAGGCACTGCAAATAGGTTACAGAGCTTCCTGGCACTCAGGGAGCCCCACTAAATGGGAGACAGGCTTTGCCGCAAGAGAGACCATGGAGATTCAGTAGGGAATATTCTCCTTCGAAATCAGATTCTGCCCTCAGCTTCATGCTCTGAGGTGGACTCTGCCAGCACCCAAAGGAAGCAAAAATGCCAACAAGGATGAAGTGGAATGTGTCCAGTGTAGTCTGGGATGGTATTTGCTGTTTTCTTTCCTCCCCATCCTAAGCCGCTCTGCTAGGTTACCAGTGGGAACAGGTGTAGATATAGGATTTATACAGAAGTGTATGGATGCTTCCTGTTTATTCGCTACTTCTTTCCTAGTAATTTTTAAGATTATCCCTATCCTGACAATTACACAGCTTCACTGGTCTTACAGATGTCTACACATTATCCAACCATAGTATCTCTAAGCAATGCCCGACCTGGGCATTAATACATATATCTATGCATACTGTATATGTACAGTTATTAATACATGTGTCACTGTGTATGTACAGTTCAAAGCACTGCAAACCTGAACAAGTGCTTCAAAAACGATGCACGAACTAGATTTCAGAGGTTTTATGGGCAGAAAAGTATTTGGTTGTTGGAATGTATGTCTTCTGTAGCGCTGCAAATGCATGGACAGAGTGTGAATGCATTAACAATGTGAGTGAATGCACTACCCCAGCACTACACAAAGATGTTCAAAAACTGACAGCTCTGTATCCTCTGTTAAAAAGGCTAAAAGAACAGCAGGGCAGCAACAAGAACAAGTAATTCATCTTTCAGATCTAGCTACAGGGAACATACCGTAGCCTTCACATTGACAAATGGGGGTCTTGCAGATTAAATCAAGATGGGTTGGGAAGCTGCAGTCAAAGAATAGCACAGAATTGCAGAAGAAGCTGAAAAACTTACCATCAATAATGACAGCTGTCAGGAGGCTTTTCTTCTTGTTGGCGTATCTGTCATGGGCCTGGCACTGTTGGTCCCTGAAGCTCGGAACGCCCTTAGGGCAGGGCAGGTTCTCACACACGGTGTGTTCCACGCTGGCTCCCCGGCAGTTCTTCCCGCCTGGCCCCGGGCTAGGACAGACAAACAAACAGAGGTCAGCAAGAGCAGCACAGCTACTCACAGGCAGACCTTGGCTTACATTCCCCTGCCCAAGGCAACTCAGGAAATTTCAGGCACGCTGCAGGTTAAGAGGCAATACAACATGCTATTCACCTGTGAACATTGATCAACCTTCTCAGAAGCCTAAGTCAGGTTTGGAAGGGGTATTAAGCGTGATACATAAAGGCAAACCCTTGCTGTATTTGCCCTTGTCAGGCAGTTTGCAAGTGAATTTGCAGCTGCATCACAAACACCAAAGGTAAGCAGCTATATTTTCAATGAAGAACCTAGGAGCGCCGTGGTTGTGCTGCTCGGACCAGGATCACACCACAGGATCACATCTGTGACAGAGACAAGCAGACCACCTGCAGTCTGTCCCCCTTCCCTTCCAGCTGTTTGCTTTGCTCCCTGCCTCAAGCACTCTTAGAAACAGAGACCTGGAATATGGCTCTTCAGTGCAAAATCCTCTGCGGTTCTTTTTTCAATAGTCCAAAACTAAAACGACCCAGAAGTATCTACAACCCTGAGTAGTGTGTCCAGAAACCTGATCTGTGCAGCACATCACCTCCACCCATGACAACCAAGCCATTTTATACATTTGCTTTGAAACAAGCAGGAAAGGCCACTAACTCAACATCAGGATTAAGCATCTGCACAATCTATTTCTTCTTGCTTATTCCTCCCCAGAGAAGAAGAAAAACTGAAACTCCTGACAATAGCCTGTATTTTGTTTCTTTAGAAAAAACAAAACAACAAAAAAAACAAACCACAAACAAAAGCCAAACACCAGAAGACTCAGCCATTGCTAACGGATTACAATTTCTTTAGACACTTGCTGATACTTTTCTGAACATGTCATATACCCATCTCTCCAGCTGTAATCAGCAGAGACTGATAAAGTCACGGTCTTATTTTTATTTAACAGATGGCCATAAAAAAAAGCAACTCCAGCCAAATTCCAGCTTTTAAGCAGCATGGAAGTTGATTCCAAAGGCTTCTTCTCCCCTCCATCCCAGAAGAGCAGTAAACATCAGCTTTGATCACTCAGCTAATTAGAAAGTATGTGCCCGATTGTCTATCATTCACTTGTGTCATCGGTTTTGGGAACTGTTGCCTGTTCATTTACTCGCTGGCCGGACACTGCTCTGCTAGTTGTGCTGAACCTGGTGAGTTCTGCATTCAGTGCAACACAAGTACCTGATTCTGCAGAGGGGAGGTTCATGCCATATTTCAACCTCGATCCAATTTTTACAGTAGCTGCATAAATCCTAGAACACGAGGGTTGTTTTAGAAATGGCAATGCTGATCTCCAATGGCACTGTAACATCAGAGAGGGTCACCAGAGGAAGGGCCTGAACGAACGCCTGCTTGCACGGCTGACATCTGCTCCGCCACGGACACGTAAGCGGCAGCAGATGCATGAGAACAACGCAGAAATCTGGGGGAATCGTGTCTGCTTCTTTAGCCTGGATGACACAGATGCTCAGTCCGGGTGACTGGAAACATGATGCAAATCACATGAACCCTCCACTCACATAAACACATCAACTTCCTTCCAGCAGCATCTCTTTGGCTACCACAAAATAAGAGAAACAGAGCATAAGTGCCTCTGTGTAAGTGTATGTGTGTAAGCCTGTGGGTGAGAAAGCAAAAGACAAAAGTAGTCAACTTGTCACAGAGGGCTCTCTGCACAGGTGGGTATTACCATGGAACGCAACATACAGCAGGACCACTATGTACTGTGTTTTCATCAATAGTTACTTCAGCTTTAATCTTACAATGTCATTAACACGTAAGGACTTTTCTGTGCGCTTGCCAGTGGACTGGAAGCTAGCAAGTCTCTTTATTGGCAATATTGGTCATTGGCAATAATACAGTCATGGCCAAATCCTTCAGGAGACAGACTTCCTGAGCAGCTGCAGGGTCTGTAGGAACACAGTGCCTGTCAGCCTGAGCTCCTCTCTTCGGCTGTTCGGCTGCCTCCTCCTGATGTAGCTTCTCCCCGGATTAAAGAGCTGGATGCACACATCTGACCAGCCACGAAACACCACCACATCTCACAGATCTGCAAATTGTATCAAATCCAGCTATCCAACAAAAATAATACGGCCGTTAAGACCATCCCACCTCAGACACGATGGTGCTTCACTGGTAGCAGATCACTACTCCCAATGGCCCGAGTCTCATCAGCCACCAGCAGACTGGACAGTTCCCATTCAAGGGGTTCAGGAACAAGCAGATCAACAGGCAAGGCGAGACAGCCAGAGGAGCCAGCAGGACACGGCTCTGTCACGCTGATTATGTTCAGCTCTGGCTCCAGTTCGGTAGGGAATGCAAAATTCCTTCTACTTAACTGACTTCTGACAAGTATTTCACTATTACAGGCCTCTCAGCATGTTTGTATAGGATACTGAGGGCTTTCATCATGCGACATGAAATAAAACCATGCCAGCCGCACTCGCTGGTCTTCTGCAAATGGCCACCTACCACCAGCCTGCGGGCCTTGCTTTCCCTGCTCGCCATCTGCACGGTGGCACTGGGACCCTTCTGTCACTCCACATGCTGAGACCAAGACTTTGGGCAACATCTCTACAAGATTCTGCAGAAGATCTCACAGAGGATGGAAAGGCAGGGCCAACAAATCTTTAAAAATCCCCGCTGCCAAGGCCTGCACACCAGGGCTCTAGCACTGCCTGGGGCTTTCCAACAACCACTATAAACTCAAGCCCATCTTGACACTCCCCTGAAACAGCAACTGTGAGATAGTTCCTTGTAGACAACTTCAGTCGTCTTCCACTGTATTTATGCCAAGAAAATCCACCCACTAATGGAACAGAAGTTCCTAAAGCTCCTTTAAACCACCCCAACTCTTTTACACATCATGAGGGGACTATAGAAGGGGTGGGGATCTCATTCTGATGTTCTGTTTAAGCCAGTGATTTTCTCTTCAATACTTCTGTATAAGGATAGGCCAAAGCCTAGACAATAACATAAGGCAGCACAACTCAATATTTGCACGTGTGAACTGGCTAACACGCTGCCTTACAACCATTTGGAGGCAATACATGCAACCACTGACAGCAATTACAGAAAGGAAAAACCAAATCAAACAGTGAAGCAACTGGTTTAAAAATACTGATAGTCCCACAGGCTCAAAAGTCAGCTGGCAAGAGTATATATTCCAGTAAAGAAAAAAATCCCAAGACCAAATATATATAAAATAAAAGATAAATCCCTTAGCCAGTATTTTTGGACAGTGAATAAACCAGCTGCAGAAGAAATGGGCTGAAGCCAGAAATATGAAGCAAAAGAAGATCACGTGTGTTTCCCCAGCCAGGAATGTATATGAACTAGAGAATTTTAAAATCAGTGTGCAATCTTGGAGGCAGCATTTCCTGTAATTTAAGGAACGATAGTGAATGGATTTAGGTTTGGTCAGCACTGTGGTTGAGAGAGACTTTTTTTTTTTTTTTGTAGTTGACAGCAAAGAAACCAGGTCAGTCGCTTGTTCAGTAAAAAAGATGCTGGCAAAAATCAAGCCTAGATATTGCAGACATGCAGCTTCAGCTCAGCCTTTTTTAAGGAGAGGAATAAACAAAAACATCCCTTTTGCAATAAACACAGTCAGCCAGTGTGTGCCCATCCACTGCCTGGGTACTTCTTTAGAGTGACTGTGTTGCTAGCCAGAATCTCAGCTTCTGTTAAACAAATATTCTTGTGCTTTGTGAAGAAAACCTTAAATATGGATGAAGTGAGAGATGCAGAACTTGGACTGCAGCTGTCAGAACTGTGAGCATTTTCTTCACCTCAAAAGTTACAGTGCACACAAATAGGGGAAGTCATTTAAATGGATACCATGCTAACTTCTTCAGCTCTCCTGTACGAAAAAAAGAGTTCTAAGTGTGCCTCAAATGATCTGAGGAATGAAGGATGCCACGTGGGAGGTAACATCTCTTATGCATTTTCCTGGATCAGCAGAAAGATGAGTCCAAGCAGAGAGCACAGGGTTATTTACAGGCACTGTGCAGGAGCTGAAAGATACCATAGCAGAGGAACCTGCACCCTTCCGTGTGTGGAACACTTCCCTCTGCTCATGCAGCACAACCCCATGCACAGTGTTGGCAGCTCCTTCACCAACACAGCTACATATTGTTAGAGCTGCTGTCAGCCAATCTATTACTTCCCAAGCCCAGAGCCAGCACTGCCTGCAAAACTGATGTGTAAGATGTATTAGCTCAGTTTGGTCTGTAGGTCCAGCTCAGCCCCTACGCATTTACTGAACTGCTGGAGAGGAAACACAGCATCTCTCTTCTGCCAAGCTACATGTCTTTAATTCCATTTAATCTATGTTTGCATCATTGAAATGGGCCACTTCCAGTGCTAGCCCATCAAGCCACTTCCACAGCACCTGTGCTGCTCCCTAAATCCCTCTGCTCCAAGACTGCTCTGGCCCTTCCTGCTGGTGAACACCATGTCTCCCATGTCCTCCGCACTGCTCTGCTGCCCATTTCTTCCCCATCCTCTTACAACAAGTGCCACATGCAGAAAGCAATCAGCAGGATGCAAAGACTTACGGGGGATTGTCGCATTTCCGCTGCCTGAAGCGCACTCCGGTGCCGCAGGTCCGGCTGCACATGCTCCACGGGCTCCACACGCTCCAGTCTCCATCGACGTGCTCGGGGATGGGAGTTTTACTGACACACTCCCCAGCTCGGCACCACTGAAACACAACTGGGTTAATACGGGCTGGAAAGAAGCCCTGGTCCTGCACGGTCCTGCCCAGGCAGAGCTGGGAGGATGTCTCAGAGATTACAACAAGCGTATGCGTAAGGTTTTGGAGATTTAGGGTTTCTGTGAGATGGAGGTGGGACAAGGAGAAAGGGAGGAGGTGGAATGTAGAGATTTGTGTCACGCTCATCCAACTCCTGAGGAGAGTCTTACACAAAAAAAAAAAAAAAAGGCACAAAACTAAGTCCCTTGCTTTATAATACAGATAATTATGTAAGTACTAAGATGCAAACCTACACTCTTTGTAGAAACTGAGTTCAAGAATTTATACTATGAAGCAGTATCTTTGTCAGGAGTATTCCCTGTGTGCATAAAATCACTGAGGTATTTTGGCCCTAGCTTGGCTAAAGTCCCAAGCAACCTTTGAGTCCAATAGGCTGCACTGGCTCCTGACCAAGCAGCAAACTTGGCCCACTATTTTGCTCTATTCAGGATAAAAACCAGTAAGCACTACAAAACAGTCTTATAAAAGAATCCCTGGGACTCCTGTAGATAGAAACACACATATTTTAAACCCTTTTTCCTCAATTTCCCTGCCATGCTTTCCAGGGCCCAGTATTTTTTGGGGAGTCCGGGGAGTTTATCTTCCATTGCAGGCAAAGAGAATATCTCTAATCTCCAACTCCAGCACCAACTTTTTATTTTTTTTTTTACCCTTTCTTCCTTCTGCAACCATGTACCATACAATAAGTATTAGAAACCAAGACTAGTAAGCAGGGGGACTGGCCCTTGTTAAACTGATTCAGTTACTTTGTAGCTTAATGAGTTATGAATCAACTATCCTGGGGAAACGAATCTTGTGTGATTCTTAGCACATTCTCAGGGCTGAGAATATGAGAATATGTTTTCAGCTACCTCTAGCAACTCTACAGTGTTTTAAGTAGCCTTTTGCTGCTCCTCCATCCTCCTGCACTCCCAAAATGTCAGTTTAAATCCTCTCCGTACTCCATATCTCAAACACAGCCAGGCACATCACTTCTGTGGCTTGCACTCCAAAATATCTCTGTCTGGAAAGAGCGCCTGCAGCAAGGAGCAGACGTGACCGAGCTGCTACCTGCCGTGGCCCACGGGCTGCTCAGCCCCTGCACTTGGCCCAGGGAGGAGCAGCCTCTTCCTGCACTGCCTTGACCATAACAACTTGACCACTGAGGTCTCCAGAGGCTACTGGAATACACATCATAGAAAAGCAGAACTACCTAACCGAATCCAGCTGTTAATTGAGCAGTTTATATAATGGAATCGGTATAAAATACGGGTTTATGGCAAATACTGAGTATATGAACATCTTGGAAACATTATTTCACAGACAACGCTGGAAAAAAACAAGCTCACTGCTGCTGAGCATTTGATTACCTTGTCTGCGCCACATTCAGTGCCATCCAGAGGGGGGTCCAACTTGGTTTTACAGGATGTATCTCCTTCCACCAGGCACCAGAGCCCAGCACACATCAAATGCTGCAATCACAAAGCAACAAGGTGCAGTTACTACTTCTGGAGACGTCAGCCACGATTAGGGGGTACATTGCAAAGCTCCAGCAGGCTCTCTCATGTGAATCCAGAGGCATCTGGCTGGTTTGGGAGCAATTATTTTTAAGGAGAGAATGGCATTAAGTGGTGGGACTGGGAATATAAAAGAGATTGATGGATGTCATTGTCAGGACAAAACAAAAAAAACCCCGAACAGAGAGTGCGTTATTTAAACAAATTTATTTTCACAGAGGTAATTCTGGTCCATTAAAAGACACTCATATGGGAGGACAAGCTGGGTGCTTTGGAATCATGCTTGGGTGTCTGAGCTGCTTAATGACTTGCGTTTTTCTAAAGATACTCAAGTAACCAAGCACTGTAAAACACATTCAACCTTGCTGTAACCTCTTTGTAACCACAGTAGCTGAAAACGACCTTTGGGAACAGCAGGTGTTAAGGAGAACCGCAGAAGGGAACAGGATTTCATGGCTGTGTCACGCAGCAGAGGAGGAGCTTGGGGACAAGCTGCAGAGCGCAGCCCGGCAGGGGCAAAGTTGGCAAGTTTTAGTGCAGAGGCAGCTGCTAGAATCCAATGTGCTAGAGAAGGGCAACAGTGAACACCAGGGCAAAGACAGCAAGAGGCACCTCGCTCCCAGCCTGGAATTACGCTCTGGGTATCGTTACCCAGCCCCGCAGCTCTGCTCCGCTATGCACATTACAGAGATATTATTAATCCTGACCACACTTGCGTGACCTGTCAGATCAATAATGTTTTCAGAATCTGAGAAAAAGAGCTAGGAAAAGGGGCCTTTACATCGTTAACATTTTCCACAGCATCCACCGTGCTTTGCATTCCATGCAAGTGGATGATTTCAATAGAATGCTATAGCTTCGAGGACCAAAAGAAGAAAGAGAAGAGTTACATTTCTTTCCACTATTGTTCACGTTTCCCTGTAATGGTAAAAAGATGAGAAGCTTGACTCTCGTGCCAGCTGGTCTTGTCAAGATTTATTGCACCTCATTAAATAGTTGAGTCAACACACTTCAAACTTACGGTTCTTTCAGGATGTAACGTAAGGGAGCGGGTGCCTGTGCGTTTTGTGTACACGCGTGTTGGTAACCCTACGTAAAATAGAGTTGTACTGCAGAGGCTGCAGACGAGAGAAATCCCAATAGCAAGAGCGAGGATGTAAACCATACCGAAATAAAACGGTTATCACAGCAGTATCTGCATCCTGTTTTATTTCCACTTTTTTTCCCCTCGAAAGAGGATTTTGCACTATTTAAACCAAAAGAACACTAGAAAAGCTAAGAGCAGATGGCACAATTCAGTAACATCTGTAGCAACCACAACATAAAAAGCTACCACCAAACAACAGCAAATACACCAGGGAAGCCTAAATCAATGAACATCAAGACCTTTTCCCCAACTAAGAGAGCATATGGGAAAACACCAGCTTTTTGACATTTTGACTGAATGACTGTGACTAATTAGTGGTCTACCCACAGCTCTGAAAGCACTTAGGCACCAATTAGCCACAAGGACATCACACACTGTTTTACAGATAGGTACACAGAGGCAGAGGATTTGGCAAGGGAGAAATTTTACAGCAAACTGGAAAATCGATAGTTCCGCACCACAGCTCCCACGTTCTCAAGACCACTTCTTCCCCGCTGAGCACTCAAATCCAGAAGGACATCCATTACGTTGACCTCAAGTGTTACAGAAAGAACACTCATCTAGGCAGTAAACCTTTCAAACTGAGAAAGCTGTTTTCCCACAAATGTCCAATGGCGCAGAGAGGACGCCTGCTTTCCGAGATGCAAAGCTACAGCATCCTTAGATCTGGTTAACTCACTGGGGTGTGAAAGCAATGGCTGTTCTTTATATAACATTCCACATATGAACAATTAAAAATGAAGTAAGAACAGTTAAAATGCGCTAAAAGCAAGTCACAGACCTAAGACCCACAGGAGGCCCTAGCCACGGTGCAGGAGGTGCTACGTGCAGCTGCAGGATGGCATTAACAGCAGCCTATCAACATGTCACACTTGGTAAATGCTGGTGGCTTCTTTGCCACTCCAACAGTGACTTGGAACGTCCCACTGAGAAGCCAAGGTAGGAATTAACTGGCAATCTGGACTCTCTTCTCACTCCACGCTTGCGGGCAGGGATCTTCCTAAGCAGTATCGGCAGTGCCTACTTCCAGACTATGGTTGGGGATTAAGTAAAACGCAGCTTCTGAGAGGAAGGGTGCAGACAGCCTGGATTGCAGCCTGACAAGGCTTTGGCCCCTCTCTGAACATGCCTACAAAGTTTCAAAGTTAAATGTCATGAGAAGCCTTTGAGCCTGATCTCTTGAATGACCCAGACAGAAATTTTGCTCTGTGTTTCCAGAAGGAAACCCTTTGCTTCTGCTTTCTGTCAGAAAAAACCTCCTGGCTGAAGATGCAATGGAATTCATTCAGAGAAGTAGTTCTAGACGCGAACGAGCGCCGGTGTGAAGGATCTGTGCCCTCCACATGGCCAAAATTTGTTAAGCTTCAGCTTCGAGCCCCTTGACCTTAAGCTGTAAGTAAATTACTCAGGGTTAAATTCTCTGCTTTAATGTAAAACTAGGAGGAGGAAGAGGGTTGGTGGAAACAGAAAGTCGTAAAAATCAAGCGTCTCTTTCGACAATTTTGGTTGCCAACCAGAATTCCTCCATAGCCCACAAGAATGTGGAGGGTGATAAAGTCACAGCCAACGTGCCCAGGTAGGAGCCACGGCCTGGGGGAAGGCGACGGCAGAGCCAACCTCAGCCAGGGTGGGTCGGAACCAGCACCGCTACGGGGCTCAGCCCAGCCCATGGGGACTGCTGGGTCCAGGATTCACAGACACGAGAGCAGGGGTCTGCAGGAGTGTGCTAAGTGTATACGTGTATTTATACGGATGCGTATGCATAGATATAAAAGATATACACAGAGATAAACAAAGAGAAACATCTCTCTAACACCAACCTTTCAGAAACTTCCCGTCTGTGAGGTATGGAAAACATAGGATTTTTATGGCATCCTTGTGCTGATTCCGAATACTAAATGCAAAGCATATTTCAGGAAACAGTTATAGAAAAATCTGGTAACTGTGTTTCAGCTCTGTGTTCTAGTGCCATACCACTACAAAGCTCCAATGCTCGTTAGTGCAGGCCCTCGTATTTAATGCAGCGTTCAGATACCCCAGCAAAGATTAAACCGGCAGCTTTGGTATTGTACGTTCCCAAGATGTTTTATCATGTTAATAGCTCATTTCAAAGGAGATCATATATCCTCCTCAGCTACACTATAAACCCAAACAAAAACCCCCATTAAAGAGTCCCACGGTTAACCAGTCACAGTGACTGACTTTTTAATAGTTAAATAGCCAACTTTGCTGGGAAATATCAAAGTGAGAAATGGCAGGACTTGAAAGGAGTTGCTTGTATATATGAGTGGCAGTTCAGAGCTCAGACTGATACAGAAGAAGGCATCAAAAGGGCTGCACTGCTGCTAATTGTGAATCCAGCAGCAGCTTTTACAAGGCAGGTCTCTGCCTGCACAGTCTTCCCCACAGCAGCCACAAAGGGGAAACCATCAGCGCCAGCTGGGATTTTCCACTGGTAGATACTTTTCACTGGAAAAATATTGATTAGCTGAAGCTGCTTTGGGGGGAAAACAGTTCATCTTTGGATCAACTCCCACTTGAAAATTTCATTTTTTAAAATTCAAATGCCCGTCCTACTGAAATTACACGATCAGAAAATTAGGAAAGCAAATCAAACTGGAATGTCTCTAACAGGGGACAAATTCTAGATTCTCCAACTGCTGCAGAACTGGAAACCTTGTCCGCACAGTGGGCAGGGAGCAGTCCAGAGAGGTCCCAAGCCGGAGCGACCTGCCAGGCAGGCGGGAGACGCCTCCCATTACGGATACTATAATGGCGCCTATAGGAGAAGGGGCCCTTGCGGTGCCAGGTGCTCTCCCGTCCTCAGCGAACGTGTAACCTAAACACCCGTCTGCGAGCCTGCAGATAAAGGAGACTCTTCCTGCTACAGGTGGGAAGATGAAGGACAGAAAAGGATTAAATGTCCTGCTCAAAGTCACCTGGGGCACAAGCAGGATCTCTTGTTTCCCTCACTTTAAAAATAATAAATAAATAAATAAATAAAACCCTGCTCCTGCTGCCTGTTGCCCACTGGAAAGAGCAATTTCTTCCTTCTGGCAGCAGAACTAAACCACCATGAAACCAATTTTTCTGTCAAAATGAAAGGATTAGGAAGAAGGGCTTACAAAGAGTAAACACCCCTAAGGAAGTGGAACAAGAGAACACATAACACAGAGGCCTGCTTATAAATAGACTGGCTGTCAGTGAAACACCTGATCTCTCATTTTGCTATGGTTTTGGCTTGGCATGGAGCTAACTAAGCCAGAACATGCCCCTCTGCAGAATCCTAATTAACACCAATTAAGCGCAATACTGTAGTAACACGCAGCTTGCTCCGAACCGTGTGCGCAATGTCCTGAGGGCTCACAGCACGCCTCTGCACACACCACGGTGAGGAAACCCGGGCCCACATTTCCTACCTCGTTGCCTTTGATGTGGGGGTGTAAACACAGACACCCTACAACGGCTCACAGAGGTGAGTGCTGCTCTCTGCTCATGCTGTTAGCTGGAGCTTGTTGCTGTTGAAAACCAGGTGAAAAGAGCTCAAAAGCAGGCTCTAAAAATTCTACAAAATTGGATGTCACTTTTGGAAAAGCCCCGCACACTGCCTGAGACAAGGTAGCTGGGACCCATGTGTGAACCAGCTGCTGATCTCTCCCCAGAACTGATAATCTAAGAAACAAGCACTGGGTTCAAAAGCAGAAGCATCCGTCCAAATGAAAGAATGACAAGGGCCATCCTGGATTATTCAGGCAATGACCAATACCCACTGATGTCTATAGTTTATTTACAGCACTAGGTCATCATCTTCCCAGCCCGGAAGGTTGGGTCAGCAAAAACCCAGGGGCAGCCAGGAGGTTTCTAGCTCAGGAGAAGAAATCTGTCCATGGTGAAGGCAGGCAAAGAGCTGCTGGCAAGGCCCATCACTCGCATTTAACACTCGATTTGGAACCTACAGCCTAAAATTCTCCTTTTGCACCTTGCAACGTGCACCTAACACTAACTCCAGTGAGGAATAACGTTCCCTCAGTAACTTCCAGCTAACTCCTCAGACCCTAACACCTGATTTCTAAGAAAGGTATTGAGTGGGGTTTTTTTCTTTTTTTTTTCTTTTTTTTTTAAACAGGAAGCGTTGTCTACTAAAAATATCAAAACCTGGGAAATGAAAGGAATGAAATCAGAGATTTCTTGAACATGAGAGATGAGAAGAAAGGGACAGTAAAGATACATACAGATACTTATACGCAGCATTCAGACGGAGTTATGCTTTTTTTTTTTTTTTTTTTTTTCTCTTGAAGTGTTTTACAGATGGGAAGTTCCCAGAAGGCTGATGGGAAGGTCTGAATGGCCTTCGAGCTTGTTACACACTGTTTTCAGGCTGATACTGAATAGTATTTTGGCTAATTTTGTTAA
This sequence comes from Tinamus guttatus, assembly GCF_000705375.1. The sequence goes on along the minus strand of NW_010583051.1, from coordinate 25,654 downwards.
GTTCAAGCTTCAGCTGGAGATGCCACATCACAAGGCTACACTAATTCTCTCTCCCTCCCATTGTGTCCTAATAAGAAAATGTAGGATTTCCAAACTTGAGTACTTGATTCTTAAAAGGCACACTGTATTATTTTTAAGAGTTTATTATTTTTATACTCTTAAATTTCCACATTGTATTTTCATAATTTTATTTTGGTTCCCTGCTCTCTTTTTATTTTTTTTTTAAACCACTGCACCAGAATGTGTTTTGACCAACTTCCAAACTGAAACACTTACAAAAATTTCTGAAGCATTCCAATAATTGTAAACTGGGCTGTGCTGCCCAGGCAGGAACTCTGTTCCTCTCTTTCTTTCTCCCTCTATTAAATAAAAACTATTTCCACTGAAAATAAAGAGAAAAAGGTCTTTCTTGCAACACACAGAAGCAGTGAAATAGGACACTTCAGTTTCATATGAAAGAGGCAAAGTGAAAATAGTCTGAATATTGACAAACTACATTAGGAATACTATGAAATATAGCATGACAATTAAGTAAACTGTTACTTTGATTTCTTATAAAGAAAATCTTATGCTTTTATTTTAGAATTGCCAGGCTTCTAGCCTGCAAGTCTCAACAAAACCAAACCCATCCTTTGCCAGATGTATTATTATTACATTTATGAAGAAGCTAAAGTGTGCGTGTGTTCCGTGGAAAACTATGTAGACAAAGTCCCTTGTCATACAACGACAAGAAAATGACAATTAGACCTCTTATTTTCAGGATAAATAGTTCACAATCTAAACATCATGTTCTTGAAAATATTTTCTACATTACTTAATAACAGGGCTTGTTATCATTGTCTCAATCTTGCAAATGACTTTGCAAAGAAAAACCTATTGCAATCAGACAGAGGCTCATTCATTCCCATGCACCGAGTCCAAGAGCCCATTCCACGAGGCTCTTTGCGAGCTTAAGACCACAGAGACCCACAACTGCTTAATATTATTCCTCATCATATCATGAACTACGAAAACTGAAGAAACACATAAAATTCACTTGATTGTTAAAACTTTTGCTCTTCCTTTGCTTTCCTTTTTTTCAATCCTTTTCCATTTCAACCCAGAAGTCTAGGCAGTCTCTTTTGGCTAATGCTCAGCTTTGCCCTCCTGTTCTGTGCTACTGCCTTGTGGCTTGTGGCTCCTGGGGGAGATGTGTGTTTGTTTAAAGACAACTTCTATTTAAGAAAAAAAAAAAAAAAAAAAGGGTGAGGCTAATTCTAGATGTCCTAAATTTTCTCAAAATACAGTGTCATTTCAAAATCCACATTCTCAATTACATCTGAGTTGACAGTGTCCCTTTTTCAGCAAAAACATCTCTTTGTAGCAATACTAATTTCTTTCCACATGCCATTTTTGCCTGAGCCCGGTTTTGACTCAAAACAATACTGAAAGATAATGGTTATGTAAAAACCCGCAAAAATGTGTTAATAATAAATAAGCCAAAAGGCATATAAAACAAAAAGCCAAACATTGGATACAAGAGATAGAAATCACATTTTTTCCATAAAATATAATTTCAGTGCAAAAGCCTCTGTTTATAGGCATGCCAGTCTGAAAAATAAACCCAGTTCCGACTAAACACAGAGCATATTTTCACATGAGGTTGTGAAAAACACATCTGATGTGTTTCTGATGGAGAAGCATCCTATCTGCTCTGTGAGGGACTCGGGGATAAGCAGTTTGTGTTCCTCCTTCCACAGAGAGCACAGCTAAACAGAGAGGAGAGCAAAGAGTTAAAGCCTCCCCTCTGCAGAGACCTTCCTCAGGTGCTGGTAGAGGCTCTGCTTCCTCATGCATGGGGTGAAGTGAATTCACAATGCCTGATTCACAGCGCAGCGTGGATCTAAAGAACAGGGGTCAGACAGGTTGAGTTTCCAGCCATTTGCACAGGCCAGTGTGTTGGGGCTCACACGGACCAGAGTCCTCAAAGGCCTTTGTGTTTGGGGGACACTGATAACGCACTGGGAGGGAGGGCTCTGCAGTTTCAAGGCTACATTTCCATTCAGCTTCTCCTGCAAACACAGTATGACTTTGCCCAGGACTTGAGAACGACACAATCATCTATTCAGTTTCTGTTAAAAGCAGCTTCCTCCAAAGCGAAGCCTCCCACAGGACAAGCACGTCTGTGCTGAGCCCTTGCGAGGCCAAAAACTCCCCTGTCACCGAGCGTGGCACCCTGCTACACAAGGTGACCTCGGGGCCCTGGTGTGCAGCCTCCCACCCGAGAACAGGCGGCAGGTCTGGAATGGCAGAGGGGCATTTGTGTGTCCTGCTGGATAACCACCGTTGTTAACCAGAGAACGCAACATTTGCAAGGGGAAAGAATAACGAAAAGCACCATGTGAAAATACTTGCAAGCCATTTGCAAATTACAGGAGAAAACTATGCAAGTCAGATGGTCAGTATTGAACAGTCCCAGGATACTCATTACTAGATGTGAAATCATCTCACTTGAAAACTATCCAGCTTCTATTGTCTTGTTTTATTCCTCAGATCAAAACTAGTCCTGAATTCTTCCACGGAGCCATGCAAACATTTATTTTCTTGACAGTGAGCAAGGATTCACCCATCTAATATTCACTTGTATTTAATCTAAACCCTGCCACTGGATTTATCTTAAACCAACAAAACTATTAGCAGAGCATGAACCAAAATGCATTTGTATTCTCTCAAGCAGTCTTAGGTAATCTTGGTAATCTTGCCATTTATTATTTGTAAAATATCATAATATAACTTGGGGATTTTCAATAAATGAAAGTTGATTGCTCTTTGCCTGACAAGCTTCCAGCCTAAAATCCTGGTTCTACAGCTCTCCAAAAAGGTGACACACACTGTTAAGAGCTTGTAGAACCAGATCCTAAATTACACATCTCAGAGGTCACCGATTAGAGCAACAACAGGCTATGGCTAAGCTGATTATCATAGAAATAATTAAAAAGATATGTTTATTTGTTTAATTTTAGTATATTAAACTGCAGAGACAGGGTCTAAACAAATTGAAAAGAAATATGCAGGACAACTACAAAGCTGAGCAAACCTATTACAATTCTAAAGGTTATTATTTTATACTACTGAATCTGAGTTTTCATTAAAAACAAACATGGAGGAACAATCTGCAATATTTAATCTGAAGCATCCAGATAAAACGGAATATTCATGGCTTAATTACCTAGTAAGAGGAATAAATACTGCCATTCATGACCAGAGTATCTGAAGTCTCTGTCAAAGAAGTTTATATTCCTTTAAAAATCAGTGCCTTGACACCCTTAAGGGAACATCATACTGCACTGAAGGTTTCTGCAGCTTCTTAAAGAAGGTGCAATCTTGGATTCCTCTAATCTTTAACATTTGCTCCACCATCAGATTGTTTGCCATTTTTGAACACAGGACCTCTAGTTTGCCTGATAAGGTTATGGAGCTCAACTATCTCCAGTGAAATGTTGTAACATAGCTCTGTTATTAAATAAAAAAGTAGACAGAGGACAAATGTAATCGTTAAGAAGACTGAGCAGGCTAATTTCCTGAAGTTGATTTCCTTTTTGTAACAAATATTTATTGTCAAATGTTTATTACTTTTGCATTTGGATTTTTTTAATACTTTATTGAATTAAAAATACCACATTACCATTGGCTAGAAGAGGAGACAGCTCTATCTGCCAATAATTTCTACAGTTAATGCCAATGACTTGTGCCAATTTTTTTTTTTGGTTCATATTTTTGTAGACAGCTTTGAGACTTACAATACAAGCATTCTGCAGATGAGGCACAAGAAATACAAAGGTGAAAAGAACCAAAACTTCAAAGGTTGAAAAATCAAAGCTTATCATTTTCTGTAAAAAAAAAATTACTTTCATTGCCTTCAACCTCCATTTCAGAGTAGCATAACTGGAGACTGGAGATATTAACCTAGATCAATGGCATGTGACATTACTGATATACAGACTTCACGATGTGACTATTAACTCTTAAGCAGACTTAAGTAAGTGCTGGCAAATTGCTTTTAGTCTGTTGAAGTCTACAAAGCTTCTCAATAGAAAGGATTCTAAAGACCTTCCAAAATATCTTTTCCTTTGGGAAATACTGAGGGAGTGATGGAGGGAAAGAACAGTTTCCCTTGAAGATGTCAAAGAAGAATGGTGAAAACTTTTGGGAGGCCCAGACACCTGCTATCTGTATCTAACACAAGAGAACAGTGCCTGTTGCTTTGGTATCCTGGCAGGCAACTGCTCTCTGAAGCAACCCCGGACTGTACTACTGGACATGCCATTTCTGCATGAGAAATGCTGACCACCTACCCGTGAGCTGACATCCTCACTAGGCACTGGCCTATCCAGGAATGGAAAGTTCTTTATTCCAACAGGAAAATGCAGTATCTATTCCAAAGCTGGGTAAGCAGGATGACACCTGCACAGACGAAAGAGCCTGAACCTTCCTGGGTAGACCCTGGGTTCTTTACAGACCTGTATTCTAACACTCTGTAACACCTGGTCATCTGCATTTTCTTCATGGGTCTGGAAAATACATTCTTTTCTTCTTGTTTTCATGTTTTACTTCGTTAGCTTCCAAATCCAAACTAAATAAAACAGCAATGTGAAATTAAGAGCATGTTCCCAGGATTGCATGTGTTCAACAGTTTTAGTCATTTGGCACTTAGAAGCCTCAGCTATCAGTGATTAGTATTTTGTTTTAACAGATTGAATATCCCAAGATTCCTTAGAATGGAACTAAGGTTCAAACTGCAAAATAGAAATGCTTATTTAAGGACTGCCAGCTCTGCCTGGTCTATCAAGGACAGAGTACCACCAACTGGCGCTGGCAGCAAGACACAGCACTTCCTATCTTTCTTCTGGATAACTCCCAGTGCTCAGTGAAAGCGAGCCTTTCCAATAGAAATGCTTATTTAAGGACTGCCAACAACCTGACTATTCTCTGCCTGGTCTATTGAGGACAGAGTACCACCAATTGGTGGCACTTCATATCTTTCTTCTGGATAACTCCCAGTGGTCAGTGGAAGTGAGCCTTTCTCCAATCCCTATTTAAAGCATGACACAGACAAGCTCTGGTCAGAATACAATGATATCTAATTATGCATTAGATTTTAGAAAGCATTTAGGTATCAAAATTTCAGAAGACAAGTTGAACAGCCTAGTCTCAAATGCTACCTAATTATAGAGACACTAAAAATGAGAGTTTACATTTGCCAAAGTACGTGGTACAAGTGGTTAGCACCCAACCTATTGACTAATCATCACATTACTCGGAAGACACACAGGAAGGGACTCAATTCTGCACAAATCTCCAAGTGGCCCAATTAAGGAAAGAGTCATTAGTATTCCCTTGGCAAAGCGTTCAGGTCATCTCCTAACAAGCCTGTAACATCCTGGAAGTGCTGTCTGCTGAGAAGTGCAGACAGTCATTTAGCTGAGTGTGACTCAGGAGCAGGAATATGTGCTGCTGACGTGAAGGTCAGTGGGAGTGACCTACTGAGTTCACAGCAGCAGTACTAACCAGGTAGAAAATCCTCCTACCTAGTTTTGAGGAAGGTACAAACCCCTTCTCTTCCCAAACACTTGACAGCTTTACTTTCACCTCCTAGCTCATTCCCAGGTGCCCCCCATGCGTTCCTACCTCCATATTCTTGCAGAACGTAGCGTTGGTCCCGAAGAGGATCTGGCACTGTTCATCCGCACTGTAGTGCATTCCCGGCAGCTTGTGAGGGAGCCGCACCGCGTACTGGCTCCGCGGGTCTGTTACCAGCAAACACGTGCTGACCTTGGACCTGCAGAGGGCAAGAATTAAACGTGCCTTTAAGGGAAAGCACCTTTGAACTGGAGTGTTAGATCACTGCTGTAGAGAAGCTGACACTGCGTAAAACCGGTGATTTTCACAGTACCTTTCTGCGACCCCTCTGAACTGCTGAAAGTTATGGATAGAAAGGTCCTTGGGAACTCACCCCTCCACCATCATCCCAGGCCCCAAGGCAGAATCAACTACATTCACATCACTCTGGGTAAACATTTGTGTAACCTACTCCTAAAAATCTGATGGAGACTCTATTTTGCCCCCAAGCAATCTATCCCAATTTCTTCACCAGCTTTACAATAGCTAGAAAGCCTTCTCTCATGTCTCATCTCAATCCTCCTGGCTGAATTTTAAGCCCTTAGTTTCTTTTCTTATCCATTACAGACACAAAGGAAAGATTTTTCTTACGTCTTTACAACAACCTTTTACAAACTGCAGCATCGCTGTGACATCTCCCCTCTGTCACACTGGGATCAGAATGAGTTCAGACACAACTTCTATTTCAACTTTGTGCCAGTACTGTTATGTTAATTCCCCATTTTCTTCCCTATTTTCCTTCCATCATTCCCCACCTCTAATCTCCACTGCTGGAAATGCTGAACCCATTTCTAGCAACAGAAGCACTGGTAACTGTGCCAGACAGTCAGAATTGCTCTGTAGGTCTAAGACCACAAATACAGAGTTCAGACAATTCTAGTGCTTGCTAAAGCACCTGAGCATAAATAACCAGTGGGACTGAAATCCTTCTTGAATTGTTGAAGGGCATGAACTGAAATATGGATGCAGTGGGAATACAGTTTGTAGAATTGTTTAAGACCAGCACTGAGGAGTGAGAAACACATGGAATTAACTCCCAGCAAAATAAAGTTTATATAAAATAAAACATATTGCTATAGCATAGCACAAAGGTAGCATCATCTTACAATGGAGATGATTTTTAAAGGCTCCTACACACGGACTCCTGTCACTGCAAACAGGGAGAATATTTATTTGCAAAATGAAGGTGCAGAGGGATTGTTTTTAAGAAGCTATCAGTATCTTGACAGCTACACGTTAATTCTTCCGCCCCTCTACAAACCTCAGTTTCAAAGGGGCTGCTGTAAAGTAGACAGATTCAGGCTTGCACATCCTAATGACACATGCGCACACAGGGTTTTCTTAGCCAAATTACTTAGACTTTCACTTGCAAATAGCATCTAAGATTCTTGCCTGGGTTTTTTGGTACTCAGCACAATCCTTACTTTAGGAAGTTTTCAAGGTCATCTCGGCTGCATGAAGACCAGGAAAGGTCACTGGGGTTCCTGCCCTTCACCCATTCTCCAGACATAATATGAGACCTCCCCGCGCAGGATAGATGATCATCATCATGGCTCATTCCCATGCTGTTTGATTAAAATAAAATAAGACAAGACAAGTCATCATGTGGGTTTCTCGTTTCCTTTGCATTTAGCAATGACATTCACATCTCAGCAGTTAACAAAATAGGCTGCACAGATAATACAGAATCATTCACTTGCTGCTCTAAGCACCTGTTCCATGAACAAATTACACTTCCTTTGAACTTCTCTGTTGTCTTAGTTGCATAGTTTAGGTTTTAGTATTCACTTTATTTTTAGATATATATATTCCCCATCTGCAATGGTAATTAATATTTTGCTTCAAGAAGCTGAGAAAAATATCAGCACAGACTTTCTGAAGTATTGTGAGAACAGCCAAGGCTACTACTTCTGTTATCAAAACAGAAGAGCTCGTAAGCATATCTGATGTAGAAAATGTGAATGAACATTCAACATAGAATTACAGATATTTCTATGAAGTACATGAAGCCTCTGTGCTTCATATGGACTTCTCCTATCAGACAATGTAATCAATTGAGGGTTCATGAAAAGTGAACTTGCAGAAGCAATGTAGGTAGCTGAAGAATACGTGCTAGAATATCAAAGGCAGTGCTAGAAAAATCGAAGGATTTGTCCACATCTGTAGTACTGACAATCTCAGATCTAGCTTTGAAGTTGGCCCTTCTTCAAGCAGGTCATTTGGATCAGGTGACCTCCAATGGTCCTTCCAATCTAAATTATCCTGTGACACTGTAACAGCAACACCCACCTTGGAGGCTGAGAAGGAATCAAGTCCCGATTTTTGCAAGCACCAAAAAAACAAGTGCCAGGGTCAGCAAGAAGCGCATGTGGCCTATCCAGCTGAACAAGCCATCTAAACAAACAGCACCAACTGTGTAGTATAAATACAGACTGTTCAGTGAAAATATCAAAAAGGATTCAAAAGTAGAAAAATATCACTCCAATTTAACCTCCATCCACCAGTCCTGCTGAGGACTCATTTGTGGAATTTCTACTTTTGGGCTGTTAGTACAAATTGCTCTTAAAAGGAACCTCTTTTTCTCTGTGGATGCTACAGCACAGTGAGACTTCTCTGCTGAAGGTTAAGTCTTTTTGCACAGCCCCTATGGTGACAAGGAAGGGATAAATGATACACCCAAGTTTACCTGCTTCAAGCACAAGAGAGCCCCGGAGTTTCCATTCTGCTATCATAAAAAAAGGATTAAACAGCAGCTCTCTAAGTCTCCAGCTGGCTGGGCTGAGCAAGCCAAGAGCAGTCCCTTTAAAAATGGTGTTGGACTGTTTAATACACACAGTTTCTCTGCAAATCAGGGGCTCCTGGATGCTTTCTGACTACGCTCCTGGCTTCGCTTCTCTCCAGTTTTGGGACTCAGCTATTCAAACCCTAAACACAACATATATTTCCAGTTGCAATGAACCAAAACCTGCTTCAGCAGCTTGATAATTATGGCTTAGTTTAAACCAGCATTTAGGCCATTTTTAGCTTAAAGTGAAGATTAAGTGGTGGTGTCTATTATTTTAGGTTCATCTCCAGGGACATTGTTATTTCTAGCAAAACTACATTTAACCTAAGTTTTAGACTAAGAAGTTCATAGTTATTCTTGTTTTTAAACCTTTGTGGGTTTTGAAGGCAGGAAAAACATTAACATGAAACATATTTTGTTTGATGCATGCAGGAATAATTTAACAGTCTATTAGTAACTCTGACTTCAAAACAGAAAAGAGTGAAATTCTTGCTCTGCTGAAGTGAATGGGAGCTTTGCCATTGACTTCAATGGAACCTGGATTTCACTCCAAATATTTTACCCATGTTGCTTCTATACACAGAGAAAACTCTTCACTTGCTATGAAGAAAGTTCCAGCAGGACTCCTCCAATGCAAATAATCCCATCTAGAGTTCATATTCCTAAAAAGTTAGGAAAGGAAGAGCTAAGGACTGCATAGCAAGGCAGGTAGAGCTTGCTCTAAATCTGCCAGAGGGAACTCCTGTCTGTCAGAGAATCTAGCAAACTCGCAGGGCTGTAGCAATCCCATTCAGTTTTCTATGAGAATCCAACCCGCCTGCCATGTGCCAGCCACAGAGCTGAGACCCTGGAAGCCCCTTTGAGTCAAGGCATTTAGGCTACTGGCAGATATGGGGGCTCTTGTGCCTTGGCACTGGACAGGCTCAGGTGCTGACCCCTTCCTCAGTGGCCTCGCAGCCAGTATCTCAGAAACCTCATTTCCCACCAGATAAAAAAAGTGAAAATAGGACATCTTCTCGACTTTCCAATGTGTTTTTGGCTTCTTGATTTTTTTTCCCCACAAAACATTAGCATTTCACATAGAGTTCCCTAAATAAGAAGCATCTTAGCTTTCTAATTAGCTTTTTAAATTTACTCTTTGTTACACTTGTTGAAAGTGGGGGTTTTTTTGGTTGGCAAAAAATCAAGGCCAACAGTTACCAATTGGTACCTTCCTGTCCTTAGCTTTATTTTAAATGTGACCTCATGCAAGACATCTGTCTGGGAGAATCATTGAGGCTAAAATTCATCACTCAGCTTCGATTCTACAGGGGTGTTTGAGACAGATCAGAAGCTCTGTAGAGATTGAGATAAAACCCACATCTCAAGAGTTACTTACTTATTCACAGGTTATTTACTCATTTCTGAAATTCTTTCAACATTTCCATGTGTGGAAACATACAACTTTCCGAATAATTCCTGATTCGTGAACAGGAATCCTTTAAAAAGCTGTAAGTTTAGAGTAATTGTGCCTGAGCTATTTGCATGAAGTAGTAAAGAAGCCAGAAGAGCTCTGCCGATTTATATTAGCTTGGATCTGCCCTCAAGGCACCCAGGCAACCTCCGCCGGCCCTTCGGAGATGGGTTTCTAGCAGCACGAAGCTGGTAACACCTCTGGAGCTGCTTTAATTGGCAGTGCAGAACCCTTCCCATCTACTTTACCTTACAATGACTCGCTTGAGGAAAGGATTAAATGACCTGCAGGACTAAGGCATACCCAAGCATGCTAACAAATTCTTTGCTAAGTTCAAGGGTCTGCAGCCACATCAAAGAGAATGTTTTTTTTCCTAAACATGTAGTAAATGTAACGCCACGCTGGTTCTCTTTGCTAATGAGTAATCCCCCCTCTCTTCTTACTGGAAGTAAATCGGGCACAACATTATGTGTTTGCACTGAACAGCAGTGTAAGCACCAATTCAGTACTTAACATTTTCTTTGTAATCCTCCATTCTTACCCGCAATTCAGATTTCACATGGAATTAGAAGCAGTTAAGCAGTCCCTTGAAATACCCTGCCACGGGAAGGAGCTCTACTCTTACATGAGCAGGCCTTGGAATAACAGCTGGTAAGTATAGCTCTTAGATTAAAAGCTCTACCCTACCCTGCAGACCTGTGCAGCAGCAAACACGTGCTGCATGTCACCTGTGACACCGCAGAGCCACCACAGCTATTACAGAGGAGCACAACCTGATCTTGCCTTGTGCTGTTGGCACTGCAGTTACTAACTGCACCCTGGGCACAGGCTCCTCCTGAAGATGAGACTGCAACAGCAGGAAGAACCACCTGGGCTGTCAGATGGTCCTTTTACTCTCTGTTTATTCAGTGAGATTCAAACGCCAGCTTCTCTTCTAATACAGGGGTTATCAGGTAAGGACTCTGGGGTGGCACAGGACAGACTGCAGCAGTCTCCTTGTTGCTCCTCATACGAGAGGATAGAAACAAGCTCACTGACTGACCACAGCCACAGCAAGGCTCATCTCATCTGCAGTCACAGGGAGGCAACAACAACCAATCTCTGATGCTCTTCTTCATGGAACAACTCTTTCATGTAGCACTGCAATGAATAAAGAGCAGTATGCAATGTCTCAAAGCCCTGGCCTCTCTGGAGCCTGAGCTGCTTTCCAGGACACTGCTCTCAGCCAGAGCCTGCACAGTAACCGGACTGGACCAGGACGCCAGAACTGCACTCTGGGCCTCAGCCATCCAACTTCTTGGGGATACCCTTTTAAGCTACATGCAATTTACAGCTGTTTGCTTTCCCACAGCAGTACCAAATAAATGCACTTGCTTTGTTTGCTTCGCTCATTAGCGAAGCTTCTCCTCGAGACAGTTAATGTAACTAAACTGCTCTGTTTACCCTTGCTCCATTTTCCAGTGTTTCCTGTTATTCTTTCCAAGCTTGAGCCAAAGCCCACCAAAGCCCATGGAAAAGCCTCCTTCTGCCTTCAACGCGCAGCGCGTTGTACCTCCAAGTTAAGGTCATGTATACAAATATTCATCAGGACTGCTAGGACTCTCAATCAGTCTCCTATTGAAAGCCCCCGATCTGAATTTAAGGATAATGCCAAGGAAACTGATTTAAGAGATGCTTTGAATTTTTTCAACAGCTGCAGCTTTGCAGCCGGTAATGACCTACTCGAGAAATCCCCAGGACTGTCACCGCACACTCCCCACTGCAGGGGGGAGATTGTGAAGTGGGAGAAAAGAGAGAAGTTTGGTGAAAAACTTCATCAGGAGCAAGAGAAGGGCTCTTCATCAGGAAGAAAGAAGGTGGCAAGTGAAGAACTATGAGGAAGAGAAGCCTTGAAAAAAAACACCCGCAGAAGCGGAAATCACCATGAACTTTTACAATCCTTCTGTTTCAAATAGGCACTTCAGTTGGCTGCTAATAAGATCTTCTCCGCAGTCTCTCTGCAAGCCAAGCTTTTCCATTCGCCTGCACATAATTCAGGGTGAGCCTGATGCTGCTTCGCTGTAGACATGAGCAGCGGTCAGACTAGCAAGGCTGCCCAGCTCCAACCCTTAGCTGCTCATCCCACCACTCGCTGCGTGACACTAAATTGCTCCCAACACCATGGGCACTAACCTCAAAATTGCCATTTCTGCAAAAGACAACAAAGAAATGCAAACAAGACATGAGGACATATGTGTATCTCCTCTTTCACTTCTGCAGATAGAAAGCCAATGGCAGAGCCTTTGTGGTCCGTAAGGATCAAGTCACAAACTACTGCAACCATGCAAAAGCAAGCTGCTTCCTTGGAGCATCTTGCCCTGCACACCAATGTAGACTACAAGGAAGGGTCTGCTACAGCAACGCCCCAAATAGGGCCTGGCCCAGAAGAAGACAGTGATCTCAGTGGTGCTACTAAGGTGTTAACATTCACGGTCATTGTCTATGAACCAGCTCGCCATGGCTCGCCCAGGGGTAACCTGGCATTAACCAAGTCAGATTTAAGCATCAGCTTTCTGTCTAAATCCCACTGGAGCAATATAAATGCAAATAAATTGGCAGACTAGACAACATACGGAGCGTGAACGGAGGCACAATCTATCCGCCCTGGCATCTTGAGTGTGGGCAGGATCACTGTGCCACACGGAGAGCCCTCTATTTGGAGGCATCGTGCACACCAAAACCACCCCATTACCTGCATGAAGGACACAACTGAGGGGCAAAATTCCTCCCCCTTCCCACTTCCTCATCAGGAATGGTTGAAAAGGGAGTCCGCCTCGATGGTCCCTCCAGTCTCTGACGAGAGGAAGATGCTGGTATGCAAGGAGGTTACACAGGGTGCATGGCTGCCTGCTGAGAACATTAAGTATGGCCATTAAACTCCAATCGATATAGGTCACTCCGCAGAGAACGTACGTCAACAGTTCTCAGCAGCTACTGACTTGGGCTGGATTCGAACCAGCAACTTAGAGGTGGGAGACAGTGTATCACATAATCAAGCCTGAGAGCCATCCAGTCCCAAATAGAGTTCAATGTTAGGAATTTTTATTAACGTTTGAAATTGAAACTGCATCACTGGAAAAATGCCTACTTCTGAACTGGTTCAGCATGTTTAACATTTCAATATAAAATGCCGATATCTTGCAAGTTATGAGGCTTCCAACCAGTTGAGAATAAAAGCATAACACAGGCAGAAGTGAAATGGGGTTGCTCATTAAACCTGGAATAGCAGCTGCAGTGCAAAACAAGGACAATAAATTTAAAGTGAGTGACCTCGGAAGGTGATGCATCTGCAAAGCAACCAAAGAGAAGCAAGAGAGCCAGAGGGGTCAGAAAGGAGTCCAAGTGAGACTTGGATGGAAGGCAAACTAACAACCGCTAGGGAAACACTCTGGAGTGAGCTGGAGCTGGGGAGGAGGCACTGAAGCAGCTTGTGTAACCTTCTTACAAAAACAGCGGTCACTGGCACTGTTGGCTTAATAGAAAACAGGCTTTTTCACCTTGCACTTTTCAAACATGTAAACACAGTGATTTAAAATATCTTGGTTATTTTTTAAGTTGCCAGGAGGTACTTTGGGGAGAGGTCGGAGAGAAGGTAACCCTGCTTAAAGTATTTTACTGAACTATCTAGGACAAGGAGGTTCAAGTTGGGTTCTTAGCTATTGGATTTTTTCTTTTATCAGGAGAGGGAACACTTAAAGGGAGCCATGACTACTGGACTCTTGTTTTCATAACCAAGTTTATGTCACTCTCCAATAATGAAGTAACCAGACATTTTATATGGTTATCTACTCATTGAACAGCCAAGAAGTCAACAACAGGGAGTGAGAACACATGAACGCCTATGGTGAATAGCAGCGTGGAAGGCTGTGGTTTATTCAGCTGCATGACAGATCCAGCCCTTTATGATATGGTTTTCATTTAAAAAGAATTAGCTCTTTTGCCATGAATCTGGAAGGCAGCAAGTATGAGCTTGTGAGGCCTGGGACAGAGAGCACAGGGGACAGTCACGGTAGGGACAGGCACTGTGGCATTTTACTCATCCCAATCTTTCTTCTAAAAACTTCTGCCCATGGCAAACTAAGACACCTGTAACACAGTTGGCCAAATCCCACCCACATTTATGTCAGGTCCTTTACCTGGTTTGATGGAAGTTAGACCAGGAGCCTGGAGAACAGGGCAAATGGCCTTAGCACTGTTTCCCTAACAATCATGTCATGTGTCTGCACTGCTGACTCATTCTTCCTAGTGGACGTTTGTTCATGCAGCGCTCTCTCATCGAGGGAGAATCCTTGTCATTTTTGCAGCTGATTCACAGCAGGCAGACAGGGCCCAAGGTATTCCAAGACTTCTTGGCAAGGTGAAGGAAACCAGCTGCAATGTGGCCGAACGCTTACCCTTTCAATAGCCTGTCCCCACCGCATCTGATCTGTGGATGGACTTTTCCCAACACAGCAAGCTTTTCCTGAGAAAGCCTCACAGTGTTTCTGATGAGAATCAGCCGGTCTGGGAAGAGTAAGGATTTACATACCAGGCATCAGAAAAAAAAAAAAGCTCTCTGCCTAAAAGAAAGTCCAAGGAGCCGGTCTGGGAAGAGTAAGGATTTACGTACCAGACATCAGAAAAAAAAAGCTCTCTGCCTATCAGAAAGTCCAAGAAAAAGCTGAATGTGTATTTGTACAAATAAAATAACAGGAATCTTCACACTGAAGAGGTAACATTACCTCAAGAAAACACACATCATTTTCATTTTAATGTGCACTCCTTTTTGGAGTCCCAGATACTATCTAATAAAAATCTCTATTTGGGAGAGCTGTCAACCACAGTAGCTCTAGCAGTAAGGAGCAAGACTCAGAAAAACTGTGGGAAGGCAGCACGATGTAAACCTTTATCCCAGTACAGACGGGGCCTTATTCTGCCCTGAATCCTCTGATTCACAAAAGTGCAAAAAGGTACAACCAACTCATGTTTTTTCAGGGACGAGCATGTAACAGATAACACAGTGCCCCTTCTTATTACATAAGGACTCAGAAAGGGCCACAGTGGACCCTTGAGCCACCAGTGAAGAGACACTGGCTACTGGTAACGATCATAGCTGAGCTGTGGTTACCCTGAAACAGGAAGAATGGTTTCTCAGGGACAAAGCATAATATATATTTAATATTTACACATGTTCTCTTGCTCTCTTGCCTTGCAGAAGCCTTAATCCATTCTTTGGACATTAAAAAAAAAGTCTCTCAGTTACTTCAATTTGTTTTCAGAAAACAGGGAACTGTTGTAGAAGAAGCAACAGAGCGACTATGAATGAAACAAAGCTCAGTGGTGGGCAGGGAAGGACGCTGCTCCTTTCTCCTTCCCGGCGAGCAGAGGCTGCAGCCCCTGTCTGCAGGGAGCAGCGTGGAGCCCCGCTGAGGCGCCCTGCTGCAGGGCAACACGAGGCTGCCTGCGGCGGCTGAGAACGAGGCCCAGGAAACGTGACAGGGATTTTCTCAGAAGATGAAAAGCCATACAAATCTGTACGGTGGGAAAGAGAGAAAACCTCCGGGATAGCTGGCTGGGAATGCCCACCCACTAGAGAACCAAGACAAAAGCACGAGCGCAGTAAGAGGAGCTGACTCGTGTGGGTAAAATCCTGTCACCCAAGGTGTGACCAGCTAAGGGGAAGCTCATGAACACAAACACTTAAATACACCTTTGTAAAACTCTTCCAAATTAATTCCTAGGGTCACACAGAGCTATGATGTGAACTGCAGAGGATCAAACCTGAAGAGACTCACCACGACATCCCCTAACAGGAGGGGGAGGAATGCTGGTGGACCACATTTGCCAAACGTGCGTGACAAGTAACCACAAGTGTCCCCCACTCTGCGCCACAGGAAGCCTCCCAGCGCAGAGGGAACACGGCAGTGCTGGAGCCGGGAACGCGGGCTGCCCTCCCACCACGGCCACATGGAGCCGGAGGAGGAGACGGCCAGCACGGAACCAGCACGGAAAGACAAAGAGGCATCAAGTAACTGCAAGATACAGACGGTGACCAGCATCCAGTCTTTGCAAGTCCCCGGAGAGGCTGGGGGATGTGTGCTTCATAGTCCCCAGAGCAGCAGAAAGGCCCCTTCAGCAGAAAAATGTTCTTTGGCATTTCTTATTCTTACCAGTGTGGTCTAAGCTGAAACTTGCTGGGGGCTCACAGACTGCATGCAAGAAAAAAATCCATCTACCATGACCATCTTACTTGGAGTCATCAACATGATGAGTCCCTGCAGCGGACAGTATTAAACCTGGCTGCTCTCTTTAGCTCGAAAAAAAAACAAAAAATGCTTTTTGTTCAGAAACTATTTTCACCTGTAATCCACCAATGCAGTCTGCAGGAGCCAGACTCCTTCAGCTGAAGGAATAAGCTGTAAAGGCACGATATTTTCAGTGGTATCCTTGCCACAGCTACACTCAGCACTCAGGTGTGCTCCCCATCCGTAAGGAAACTTGGTTTCTAGTTTGCTCCTACTATCTACCAGTTCGCTAAACTCTTGCGATTTTTTTAATAACGGATAAGTTGCAGAAATAATTCATAATCCCATAATCACCTGGCCATGGCTAATCAAAAAGTATTTAAGTGTTCAGCACACAATGTTATTTCGTCAGCAGGGAGAACCTTGGTAATGAACAAGAACATTGCATATAATGGCTTGGTATCAAAGCAGTTTGGAAAGGGTATACTCAGACCAATCCAGACCAACTGGAAATATTTGGGTAGCAGGAGTACCTACAGACCTCAAGGCTAATGAAGCTAAGTCTGCTTTCACATTGCTGAAGAATGACGCATGAAAAAAAGCAAAAAGCAACTTGTAAAGAGATATTCTTGCTTTTAGTGATTCTAGCTTTAAAATATTAAATGGGAAGACAAATTAAAGAGAAGAAATAATAATAAAAAAGACTATCATCTGCATAAGGTAACTCCTCAGAGAGTCTTCAGCTAGAAGGGGTGCAGTTTGCATGTCATTTCACTGGTAAGAGTTTTCTGGAGACAGCATAGAAGTATTTCTACAAAAGAGAGCACATGTGATTCTGCTCACCGCACTGAGATACAATGCCTGCAAAAATGTTTTCTCCAAACCTGGTAAGGTTACTTCAATGAACACTATAAAAATTTCAGGATGAGCTGCAGGAATGTTCTGTAGCACTTAGGATTATGTTAACAAAATATGACCACGTTTTTCTAAGCTTTTGTTTGTTTTTTTTTGAAGTGAGAGATACCTCAGGATCATGTCTGGATTAGTACTGACATCTGTAGCAGAGTGGAATAATGGAGAGGTAAGATATACCCAATGGAGAGGATGACAATTAAAATGAGCACATGGGAGTTGGTGTTTACATACACTTGAGCAGAAAAGCAGTAGTTACTGTAATATTCCTGTTGGAACACCCAGTTTTCTGAGTATTTGTTTAAAGTTACAAAATGCAGTTAAATCAAAAATCAACTGCTGATACTCACAGCGGCTCACAATGAAGAGCAGGAAAGAGTTCTACCTTTTTGGCTAAACCTATCCTGTATTACACAACGAGCAGCTCTACCTGAGGTAATTTGCCTGTTGAAAGCTGCTAACAACTAGTTACATTTTCAAGTGGAGAAAAGCGGGATGTCTTTTTACCTCTGCAGAAAAACTCCTTCTCCCAAATACAAAGAGTGCCTAAACGAAGAAGCATCCAGTTTGCAGGGAGCCTTCCTTTATCCTCACCGGCTTTAATATTTATAATTAAATATTTATAATTAAAATGAACATAAAAAAAGGAAATCTGCCCTTGTTTTAGCTATCTCTGGAGTGCGGATGGCAAAGAGCAGGGTGGTAGGAAGGGAGCCCAGGGGGTGGGAGACAGGGAGGCTCCAGGCTCGCAGTGGCAGGCGAGACTGGGTTACCAGGACAGAGGCAACAGCAACTGCTGGAATGTCCAAGCTCCCTGCATGTGGAGAACGCCTGGCAGGCAAAACAGACGGCTGGAGCAGAGCAGGAAGGCACAGGGAAAACCACTGATTTGTAGCACTCAACACACTGAACTGCTGAGAGCCCAGTCAGAAGGAAAATTCTCAAGTATGGAAGACAGAGACAAAAATAAAAAGCATTAGGATGGATTCTTCTTGCTCTGTTTTGCTTTACCTAGACAAGAACAAAAGCAGAAAACTGAGAAAACTTTGCATTTTTCTTTGGTTTTTGGAAACTGAGGTTCAAGTAAAGGCACAGATGACAAAACTCCTTACTGGGTTGGACTGAGCAGTGGAAAGAGGCCCAGAGTCTGATGTAGGGAGGATTTTACAAATGGGAAGGGACCAGTGAGAACAAAGAAGGCCTGTTTATTTTGTCTGTCTAGTAACCTCTTCTCACTAAATTTTATTCCCCAACACAACTGTTGGCCAAGAGGGAACCAACCTTGTTCCACTACAGTGCAACCTTCCACTGACATAACAGTAAAGAGAACCACAATTCTAGAGGCAACAACATTTCCACTGGCACTGCTGCTGCTGAGTTATTGCAGAAGGCTCCTCCAAGTGACAGGCTGGGATTTATCACCTTCTCCAGCTCTACAGTCATTTTCACCTGGAACCTGTTGAACTCAGCAGGCCAGGCAGACAGCCTGGGTTACAGGCTATTGGAAACCAACTGCTGGTGGAAAAGTAAATACTTGTGCGAGATTGCTGCCCTTGTATAAAAACAAATGCTTATTTGGTAAATGGCACTTGCAAACCTAATATTTCCTGTGTTGGTGTGCGCTGCAGAGGTTGCACAATGAAGACTTGTACAGTTCCTGTGTTTTGGGTCACTGGGTGCACAAAACTGTTGCCAGCAAAGCCAATGAAGTATGAAACCAGAGCCCTTGTAGCAGGAAGCACAGGCAGGATTTGCCAAATCATTACAGTCCAGCTATTTAACATGGCCTTGGCTTACTCAGCAGAATGAGCCTTCAAAAGGAAAGACACAGCTGGCAAAGCCACAAAGCTGTTGATTAAACAAAAATTGTGTTGTCTGGAAGTTTCTAAATGACTGCTGTTTGCCTGTTTGGTACAATTTTATGTTAAGCAAAGCTGCATAAGATGCTCAAAAACAAAGAAACGAGTGGGACTCGGACAGAATATTGCTTCACGAGGGTTTACACAGACATGCTTTACAAAGCGTGGAGTAAAACCGTAGACACCCTGCCCAGAACCACAGAAATGCTGCCGCAGGAGCCCAGGACACAACACGAGGTGGACATTCCCACGACCTGTTCCAATGCGGTTCCACTCCAGCACTGTAAATAAACTCTCACACTGAAGGTACAAGGGGAAGAAAAGATACGTATGGTGGGAAGGGACCCCACCATAACTCTAGCAGGTTCAGCAATTGCACCTTACATAGTTTGCAGTTTTACATAAAATCACACCTGCTATCCAGCCAGTCTGACACACGGGACTACTCACATCTCCCCGATTCTCCTTCAGAGCCTTTTTCTCTATTTGTTTTCCCCAGTATTTCTGCATCTCCAAATTCTGTTCAGCCTCTATCAAATGCCCTCACTGCCTGCTCCCACACTGCTGCTGATCCATGAGCACCCCGGGCACGATTCTCCCGTCTGGAAGGAGCAGTTGGCCCAGCCAACGTGAACACACCAGGGATATTCCGCTTCTGGAACTCAAATTAGCACATTCAGGTATCACGAAGCACACTCAGGTATTATGCTGGCCAAACAGACCTTATCTTTGGTAGTACTCCATGACTACTACTTCCTCAACATCTCAAATCACACCATCCATTCCTGCCAAAGTCTCCCTTGAATTTTCATTTACAAATACTCAGATTTAGACTGCTGCTTCCTTGTGATTAACTGGCACAGTTCTCCAAGTTATCTTCAGGCTCCTGTTATCCAGTTACTCAGGTACATTATAGATTTTTGTGTCTAAAGGAGATCTTTCAGTGTGTTACTAAACACAAGAAGTATCTCCCGTAGTTTTAGGCTGTACCTACTCCTCTTTCAAAACTAGGATATGTTATTAAATCCTTTTCTAGGCCTGATCAGTCTCATTCTGACACACAAAGAATCAAGATGAAATAGACAGTGTTCCATTATGTCCATTTGGAGCTGTATAGAGAAGGGCAACTTCACTGTGAAAATGTGCTTGCAATTATCTGTGGCAGAAGAATGAAACCTGGGAGGAGGGGAAGGAGAGAAGGGAGCCTGGGAACAGAGAGACATTCCACAACAGATTTACAACACAAATGGCAGAAAATAAAATTAGCAGCTCCGGGGTGGGTACAGCCTGCTGCCAGCATTTTTGGCCAGCCTCGGGGTATGTCTACACGGCAGCCAGTCCCTCCCAGGAGCCCCGGCTCGGCGCTGCGCTGCAGACAGACTCCGCGGAGATTAAAGCGAGGCGCAGATGGGGCAGCGACTGCCCTGCACACCGCGTTACACAGAGCCCCGCAGCAAGCCCAGCTCCGTGCAGCAACAGCTACTGGTACGTGAGGTGGCCCAAGTACAGCCCGCGTGGCACTGTCTCCTGCTGGATCCAGTGGACCCTGATTGCCATCTCCTGCAAATCCAAATGTGCAAAGGCCAAGACGGTCTCTTTTGCAGCACGGCCCAAAGAGCCACACGGGGTTTTGCAAGGGCACAAAGGGAACTGTGCCATACTCCCCACCTTGAGACACTGCAGCGCTGTCAAAGACGCATGCCCCATCACAGGTTACCTTGTCAGATCACCACAGGCTGCACACTGACCCATCACACAATATCTACTACAACAGGTTCATTACGTTGTGTGGACCGGGGGCAGCCCCAGCACACTCCTGGTACCCTTTCCTCGCATCCAGGTAAGGATCCGAACCAGTGCCAGGGCTTTCTACATGGTGTAGGAAATCAGCAAGAAAACAGTTCAGCATCTAGCTCTGACTGCTGGAGGGGCTGCTCTCTCCATAGTATTGACAGCTAACGGGTTCTGCCCTTGATCCTCAGGTGTTAACAGCAACAGAACAGTAGTGACCGGACAGCACAAACCTAACCCCTGCCCTGGGAGCAACATCTGGCAGGAGGGGGAGGCCAACAGCCGGGAGAATTCCCTCTGGGATCACTCAGCTCACTCTGGGATCAGGACACCTCAGCGTTACAGCACAAAGACCAACTTACACCACCTGAAAATACATTACTTCCTTCCTGACACGTTTCTAAAGCAGGCAGGTACAGTGTGCAGGCAGAACAGAGGGTGCTCTGGGTATCAGAAACCAGACTATTCCAGCTCCCCTACTAACTCATCCTGCAACCAAAGGCAAATTATTTAGTCTTGCTGTTCTTCAGTTTTTCTGCTTCACATAAATTCCCTTAGCTCCCAGATGAAAGCCTGGACGGTTGTTACTTACAATTTCAACGTACATCAAACATTTTCTACCCACTTACAAAAAGCATTACAACTGAAACCCAAGGATGCACAAACAGCCTGCAAGACCATCCAACCCACGCAGCCTGCGTGTCCACACGCTCCAAATGGTGCCTTTTCTTCTCTATTAAACTCACATTTCTGTGAGGACCTTCCAAGTTCCTGCTCCCTCTGGTCACCCTGCTTGAGCCTAGCACCTCTGTTTAATCCCCTACCTCACAAACCAGCATAAAGGAACACCAAAGCAGCCCAGCTAAATACAATAATCTGTCCTTTACAATTGGCTGTAAATCCTTAGCTTGCTCCTCCATGGGCATGTGTTAGGCAAGAGTCTGTGACTACTCGATGAAATACAACCCGTCGCACAGGACTTCTTCCTTGCTCAGGGGACAGACAGACAGGAGGTGAAGATGAAACTGTCCAGATAACCCTGGAGCTGAGACCCCAGTGCTTCTCAGGGTTTGATTCTGCAACTTTAGCAAAATTGTTTTTAATGCCTTTGGGGAGGTAAGTAGTAATTTGGGGATGGATTGCTTCCTGGCAGTTAATTTGTGTACTTTTGCAATAGCAAAGAAGAAAAACATTCCACAGAAATTCAGGTCAGGGACAAGATGCCTGATAAAACGTGGGACTAACTCATGCTACCACTGCAGTTGCAAGGTCTGCCTTTTTTCCTATGACTAATCTCACTGTCAGCACTGCAACACCTTAAGATCCTACTGTTGGTTGCCTCGTTCATACTTCTAAAAATCTGCTCTTTAAAAATGTTATGAAGAAAACCTTGCATCTGCCATCACTACAGTGCAGAGTGTCAAATGAGCAACACAGAGCAGGGAAAAAAGGGAGCCCAGATGGGAGCTTTTATAACTTGACTAACATTAAAAGTTAGTCAAGTTAAAAACTCCAATCCCCTGCCTGCATCAGTAAAGGCATTCAAGGTTAGAGGATGGTGAGCTGCTCTAAAGAAAACAGAGGAGGCTGGGGGTGCTCTTGCAAAGTGGCCTTCTCAGCTCCCACATCCTGCACCTCAGTGTCCTATCTCAGGGTAGAAATGGAGGATTTGTAGCAAAATCCTTCCATTTTATATGGCATTACCAGAACTCCTGCCCTTGCAGGGTTCCCACGCCTTGTCTGGACGGCTCCATTCCTGCAGAACCATCAACCAGGCTGCTGCAGGAGAAGGACCTGCTTCCTGGCAGCTTCGTACACGCTCTGCAGAGCCACCTGACTGCTCAGATCTGTGTCCCATTCGCTCTGGTGAGCCCCCAGGTTCTTAACTTAAACTTAACTTTAAACTCAAAGGTCCAATCTCTACACCTCTGGGGAGGGAGGAGTGTGGTGATCTGCTGTTTTCATTCCCTGGAAGTCTGCTTGTGTGCCTGCCCTGAGCTGACCTCAGTTTGCCAGTGCAAGCTGTCACGGGACATTACTCCAGGACACGGACACATTTTGGAGCTGTTCTGATGCCTTCTTTTCCAGCTTGCCTTGTACTGACATCCTCCACTACAACTGTCTGCACAACAGAATCTCTCTGTTGGATGCTGCACTGGAAAGATGGACACGGGAATTTCTTCACAAGTTTATCAGCAAAACACCAGGCCACAAAGCAAATATGCACAGAGCATCTTCCCTTACATGCAACCTTACTATCACTTCAGACATACCACAAATGCTACACTTAATTATCTAACAAATAAACACGCATTCTAAAATCATTTTAAGCAAGCTACACCTATCAATAGGTATGTAAAAAGCAGATGGCAATATGGACAGAAACCCGCTGGTTCTGAACACCTCTCTGCTGACTCCAAATACAAAACCGCTTGTGCCCTACAGGCTTTTTACCTTTGGACTTGTTTTAGCCCTCATCTGTTCCAGCTTCAAGTCTGAAGCAATGTGGTTTCAGGCTGTTGGCAACTGCCTGCATCTTGCTTATTGTCAGTGGAGGTTGATTCGCTCAAGGGCATCCGACACGGCGTGGCTTGCAGCCATCCCACCTCCGCTGCTCGCAGCATCCCGGCGCTGCCAGGTCCCCCAGCTCATGAATGGGGATCTTCCCTCCCCGCCCACGCCGGGAAAGCCAAGGAAAGCCAAGGAAAGCCAAGGCTGCTGAAAGCAGCGGGAACGGCAACAAAGCTGGCATTGTTGTCCTGAAAACCCACTGGCTGCAGCCACCCGCCTCACTTAGGGATAACGGATATGAAGATGAATCCCAGCTTTTGTTTAAAAATAACGTGTCTGCTTTTTGGAAAATGCCTTGAAAATGGTCGCTGCTGCAAGCACAAAGAGAAAAGGGAGGGGGAAAGTCACGTTGTTCAGGGTAGAGTTTGGGGTATGAAGCTCAGAGCAAGGTCACGTTGGCATGGGAAGAAGCAAGCACCATTCAGGATGCCATTGACTAGACTAGGGCATTTTTAAGCTCTTAGGTAAGAAAATTCTTAGGATATATCTATATTTAAAATTAGAAAACCTTGGACTTGTAATTTTTAAGGCTTCAATGGCCACTGTGACCACTGAGTCTTCTCTAGCATAGGCCTGAACACAACATTCCAAGGCAGCAATCCCTGGATAAAAAAAATATATATATATAAGTAGCTGATTGCATTAAGATGTGTTATTTTAAAAAGATCCACTATTGACCATGCTGGATGATGGAATGGTGCTTACAGAGGGTCCTGTCTTAGCTGGTGATAAGTTTATCATTTGCAGCCTAATCTTAGATTCAATGGTCTCTACCTTTTGAAATGTAACAGCAAAATCCTTCTCCTAGACTCTTCTGGAGAAAATACGTCTTGTTATAAGTAGATGCTCCATGGTGTGTCCACGACTCAAAGGCATCTCTCCTGATTTTAAGGTATCAGTTCAACAGATAAAAGTTATACAATTCACCCAATAATCAAGCAAAGGCAACCTTATAGCTTAAAGAAGGTGGATGAGTATTTATAAGACCAATAAGCATCATCCTAGTAGATCTATTTAATGTCATCTCCATGTCTTCATAGCACAGCTGCCTGTAGCGCTGTTTTTGCGGTAAATCCAAATGGCATTAGCTGCACATTAGGAATCTGACACATCAATTAGTAACCCACTCACTTTTTCCAAATTCTACATCAGAAACTATCTGTGAATGCCAAGTAGAGCTTGGGATCTCCATGAACATTTGTTAGGCTCAAGGCAAGAAGTAATAAATCTCAGCTTTTCAACACTCATAAGGAAGTCAGTCTTCAATAAAGCTCACGAGTATGACTCTCCAAAATTTATATTTTTGCCAATATGGATGCTAAATTTTGACTGGATCTTTTTAAATAAAATCTGAGAAACCAGTACTTAGTCTTCCTTGATTTTCATTTTTAACTTTAAAGACTATCTGCCTTTGTCTCTGCAAGGGGTTTCCTTACATTACTGTCACTTAACTTCTACTGCTTGGTAGGTAAGGCCTGCAAACAACCTTTCTATTTTCATGGGACGTGCTGAATCAAGACTGCTCAGAGTACCTTGCTGCGGTTCAAAAACAGAAGAACGAGCAGAGAGGCCTAAGAAAGAGCAATGAAGAGATTCCTGTTGACTTCAAGACCAGAAAGGCACCAATAAATTGACTGAATTTTAAAATAACTAACTAGGTCACTGAGAGATGACAAGCAGTATTTTATTCCTCTCTCTCTGCCTTTGGCAAAGCAGGGTTTGTTTATGCATGCATATAGCTGGACATAAACAAGGGATGGAGGGCCCACTTCCACTCTCTCTACAATGGCATCTGTGGGTCTTTTGGAGAAGAAAATTCCCTACATGACAACAAACTCCCTGCCCAAAGATCCTGCATCTGGACAGAGATCCTCCAGGATACTGATCCCCAACTACTCTCTTTTAACCCCTTTGAACATTCTGCACGTGCCTCTGGAAAATGCTTTCCAAGATAGAGATAAAAAAAAAGGAAAAGCAGAGAAGACAGTGTGGCCTCACCACCAAAAATGCACTCAGAAAAGGAAAGGGTGTCTGCCCTTTTCTGCACAGATAGAAAACTGTATCCTAAAACATCTCCTATTTATGCTGTGGGTTTTTTGCAAGGCATTATTAGGGGGAACCTTGACAGGCTCTGCAGGGAAACTTGGCAAACACTGGGGCAGACCAGTCCCATTCTTCTACACAGCTGGACTTTCTATAGCCCAAGTTATTTTTCCTTCCTGGTCTTGGCCCATCCAAAGATGAATGCTGAATTTCCCTTAACATTACCCACAGGTTAATTTGTTATTCAGCTTAGGCTCAGTTTAGCATCTTGGCGTGCGGTTTAAATAAAACTAAAACCAAATGTCCTTCATTTCTCCTG
>NW_010583049.1:111075-126616 GCF_000705375.1 Tinamus guttatus | reverse complement strand
GCATGTTCAGGTGTTAGTTGTGTGATCAGCAACTTCAACAGCTTGAGGGACCCTGTCAGCAGTTTTAAGAAAGCATTAAAAGTCAGCTGAGCCTGTTGCACAGCTGCCAGTCTTTTGCCATGCAGTGAAGAACAATCCAGGGATTGTTATTGGAGTTTTCATTAGTTTCACTGCTCCACAGTTATTTTCCAATAATTTATTCCCTGTTTTTCCAAAGATTAGTGTGTGAAAAATGCCTTGTTAAAACAGATAATTAGGCTAAAAGAGATCAAACAAAACCTTTAAGTTCATATTAATTTCACACAGCTATCTTTTTTTTTAATTTCAAGATAATGTGTAATAGTTGTTTCTGTTTTCAGACTCCTCATCACTTGCTGATCGTGAAATGGAAGATGTTATCCTTCAGTTAGACCATCGCATTTCCAGACTTGAAGGAGGTAATTTATCTGCCTTTCAGCTACAACAGGATTGGTGGACATAGGCAAAATGTGCAGGAAAAAAGCTTCCTAGCAAACAGCAGCATTTTCTGAGTTTTTGTTGCACTCCCTTTGTGTTCTGTTCCTCAGTAAAGAGGTGAGTGATTAGTTACAAATTGTAGGAGGAGTGTGAGAATTGTTTCCATAACTAGTGAAAGATGCCTAGGTAAGAGCAGTGAAACATGGATGCAGGTCAGAAACTTTTATCAAACTAAAATTCTTGCCTCTGTAAAAGTGCTCCCTTGTCATCTCATGCTCACATATAGCATGTCACATATAGACCAAATGCTAAAAAAAATGCTGTAATAATCCCAACAGGGTCATATCTAAGGTTCTACTCCCTGAAGTACTGGCATACTCTTACACTCTGTAACCATCCCAAAAAACTTAGGAAAAGAGACAAAGAAAAAAGTTACACGGTTGGTCTAAATGTGGAATTCCTCATTTCCTCCTCTCCATCCTCTTGGTTCTCCTCATTCATTGTCCATAAGTATATCTTCCTTTCCGGCCCACCCCCCCACATCTTTTCAGATTTCTTTTTTTCTTTGTTTTCCTCTCCTTTCCTTTTTCATAGGTTAAATCTGAAGTTATGGAGGAATATAGACAGTCAGAACTACTATTGCTAGCAAAAGGACTAGAAAACAATACATAAGAGATTATCCTCTTTTGCTTATCCTGTAGCCCTCCGTTTGGAAGAGAAGATAACCACATCTGGAGGAAAAATATTTGCTACCAATGGGAAAAAAGCTGACTTCCATACTGCGGTGCAGAAATGCAAAGAGGCCGGGGGGTCCCTGGCCGCCCCGGGGACGGAGGGCGAGAACACTGCCGTGCTCTACTTGGTGAGGCGCTATAACACGTACGCCTACCTGGGCATAAAGGAGTCCCTGATTCCAGGCAAGTTCCGCTCCCTCGGCGGGGCCGAGCTGAGTTACACGCACTGGCACGTAAGGGAACCGTCCGGCAAAGGGGAAGAGGAGTGTGTGGAGATGTACACTGACGGCACCTGGAATGACAAGAAATGCAACCAGAATCGCCTTATTGTGTGCCAGTTTTAGTGCCTCCCCTCGTGCTCTGTCCTATCCCTCCTCTCTACCCTCTTGGTAGTTATCAAACACTCATAATGCAGCATGAAAAAATAAAAGTCACTCCTGGCTGTTTCAATTTGGCTTTTAAACAAGCGCCACCCCCAAAGGGGAGATTATGGGTAACCAAAGTGCCCATTTGCGAGTTTGTTATTGATTCCTTCTCCTGGGCCTGCTGAGTCCCTGTTCAGGTATGAGTACAACAGACTAACCCCATGTGGTGTGGGCAGAGGTGCTGCGTCCCCACCTCATGCTCTTTATCATTGACTTTTTTACAGCAACTGTAAAAAAAAAGTGAGTTTTCACACACACCCCCTTGGTCAATGAGCCTCAAAGCTGAATGTGTTTTAATCCGTTATTGATTGCTTCTCCTGGGCCTGCCAAGTTTCTGGATAGGACTGTCCCTGTTCAGGTAGGAGTACAACAGACTAATCCCATGTGGTGTGGGCAGAGGTGCTGCCTCCCCATTGCTCATGCTCTTTATCATTGACTTATTACAGCAGCTATAAAAAAGTGAGTTTTCACACACACACACACACACACACCCCCTTTGTCAATGAGCCTCAAAGCTGAATGTTTTAATCTCTTTTCCTAAACTTCTCCCACCAAACCAATGCATACAGCACTGCTGTTGCTCCCCTGCCTTTCTCTAGCTCTTTGCACTTGCACCATGAGTAAGCAGTGCCTCCAGTGTGGCCCAAGCTATAAGCACAAGGGCTGTAAGCACCTGTAGATTTGCTGTGGGAAAACTTTAGAGGCAGCAGCTCTTTGTCCCTCTCACACCTGCAAAGCAGCCATCAGGAACTACCTGATTCAAGCCCCTCCAGCAACTGCTAATCCCATTCCTGACTCTACATTAGGAGCTCAAGGGACCTGCTTGGAGCAAGATGCTTCCAGCCTCAGCTATGCACGTTGCTCTAAATAAAGAGCAGCTACGTTCCCGAGATGGCTGAAATTCAATGAGTGGAGTATTTTGAGTGCACATGTTCACCACTTGTTCTGGGATAAGGCATAGGTCTTCCTGGCCCAAGTTCAGCCCTCTGCTTCGTGACATAGTCTGTGAATTACTCTTGCTGCTGTTGTGAGCAAATTAAACAACTTATCTTAGAAGTATTTAATAGGGATGATCAGTACATCAGGACTAATGGCAAATCAAGACGTCTTTGTTTGAACAGTGTGGAGTCTGCACGTTGTCTACACTCACAAGTTGCTTAATACATTAATTCTAGCAATATCCAGTTCCTTCATCATGCCGTATGTATTTAACAGGATTATGTTTCCCTGTTCCTGGATCTGTAAAGTTATCCTAACTATGCCAAGTAAAATTGGGAGCAAAATCCTTGGTTGAGCCCATGGATCTATTGAGCATGTGAAGAGTTCACAAGCTGCTAACTAATGCTCTATTTCAGACAACCTAGTCAGAATATTAATCTCTGCTATGTCTTATATCAGACAAGGTCTATGTAGACTGTTGTGTTGCTATGTTAGCCTGGTTTGGAACAGGCACGTAGAGGGGAAATGGGATTCAAAAGTCCATAGGGACTTTTACTTTCAGAGTTTTCTCACTTATTGCAAATGTTTTAGAGCTTACCAGGATCCATCCACAGTCATCAGCTCCCCCGCCCACAACTTCAGCCTTGCGTGACTCCTGTTGTGAAACAAGCCCTGCCACTAAGCACGAGGAAACAAGAACCCAGGTATCACCTCATACAGTAGATTTCCACTCATCATGTTCCAGAAAAGTTCACAATGATCAACATCAGCCTCAGACCAGCACTGAAGCCTCCAAACGTTTAAAGCAATGGTAAGTTTTTAATTTTATGCCATCTACTTCAAGATTTTAGGTTTTGGTGCCAGATCATCTCCCTGCTTATATACAGGGGTTTAGAGCCACAGCAAAATTTGAGTTAATTTTAAATAGCTAAAAATGACCTTGCTGTTCTTAGTGTACTTCAGATGAACGCGTGCATGTCCCAATGCCACCCACTCCCCAGCATTTGGAAACTTCCATGTGGGGGCCTCCCCAGGAATGAGTGAAGCATTTGATGTGCTACTCCACAATGTAGCTAGATGCTACCCTGTCACACCACACAGTGAAGATTTGTGGTCCTCACTGAGGATCAAAAAGCTTGAGTAGAAGTCACTCTTACTTGCTGGGAGTTCTTCCCTCTAAAGATCTGCCTGCAGCAGAGGTGTGAACCAGCATTCTGGGTCCTCTCCCAAAAAGCAAAAGTTGGGGTTTGGGCACCAATTTTTCCAAAATTTGAGTAGGAGGGCAGTAGAGCATTATCTGCGTTGTAAAGAGAGGATTCATCCAGGTCAGGCAACTCTATCATCTATGGTAACTTCTTAGTTATTTTCTGAAATGCTTCTGAACTTGTTTCAAAAGCCTAATCTGCTCCGTATCCTGAACCTGGAGGGTAGTTATACCTGCCGTGACTGCCACTCGGTTAACCTTGCCCATAGCAGCTCTTGCACCGGCGCTCACACCCGCCCAGCTTGCTGACAATCCAAACAGTCATTTGTTGTTGAAGTTTGTCAATTGAGAGCACCACTTCTACAGAGGTCATGATAATGCACTGTAAGGTTTAAAATCTCGCTCATCTTAACAGCTTTGGGAAAAACAAGATAAGCAGGTTTCATACCAGGAAACTTGGGGGGAAAAAAAAAAAAGGAATGTGTAATCTGGCAAGATCAAGTAATATCAGCAGTGAGATGAAATGTCAGTTTGGGGGTCAGATCTTCCTCATTTATCCTTCTGTCCTTGTACAATGGAGGAAAATTGCCCCCAAAGACAAATCACACTCAGAAAATTTTATTTTGGAAATCCATAAAAATAACCATTACACCCAAAGGGATTCTTACTGATCATTATTTCCTGTAAAAATATCCTAGCTGTTGTTCTGCGCAGTTTCTAAGAGATTTATTATTGCCAGTTAGCTGACTTTGAGCCCTTGAAGACTTCAGAAAGGGTCTACCCATCTGTTAGGGCAGGTGCAAATAGAGGCCCCCCTCAAACATGTATATTATCCTAATGGCAAGGAGGCAGTGGTGCAGACATCAGTGTCCTCAAAGTGCTCCTGACCCAAGCTGTACTCTGGCCCTCCCTTCTTTCCTTGTTTTCAGACAAGTGCCTCCTCTGAGCAAATGCACTGTCACTACAGCTGGTTTCAAAGAGCCTCTGAAAGGAATTTCTCTGGGTTTGGTACTTTCTACTCAGTGTAGTAGGTACTGCAACAGCCTGACCATACCTGTGATTTTTAAAAGATTTAGATTAAGCTTAGTTTGTACAAAACAAGTATGCGGGACCAAAATAAAGGAGGACTGGGCATGTGAACCCATGGATCTGGAGCAATCTTTAGGGTACCAACCTTCATACTCTGAAGGCTCCATGTGCTGATCAGGCTTTTTTGTAAATATGATGATGTATAGAGAAGACCAAAGTGGTTTCCTGGGGGGGGGGGAAAAACAAAAAAACAGGGGCGGGGAGCCATCATTTATGCTTACAAGTGATTGTCTCCTAAAGCAGTTCTTGAGCCCGGGTAAACACCAACTACTGCTTTAGTGATGTGAAACAAGCCCTAAGTGTTAGTGCTCAGGCAGGACTGCTTCATTATATCTTTGCAAGGATTGTGCCTCTTTAAGAACCCAGGGGGAGGCAATGCAGGCACCGCGGTGCAGAGTTACCTGCGTGGCTGCAGCGCTCACCTGAGCCTCACGCCTGCCAGGGAACCTGCACAGCCCGTGCTTTCTGCCACAGGTCAAGCACCACCTCTAACACACAGACCAGCAACGGAGGATGGAAGCCCATGCAAAGCAACCTGGTGTCATCTGCGAGACTTGCAAGACACCCCTAGGACACTAGAAAGGTAAGAGCGGGCAAGAAAGCACAGAATTGCTACAGGGTCATCACACGGATTCATCACCTTGCCCGTATGTTGCATTAGAGAGAGGCAGAAATTACTTCAGATTGTCAGGTTGAGAGAAAGAACCAAACATTCAACTCAAATTCAACCGCTTATGAACAATTCTGAAAAAAACAAAGGGATAGTAAGCTTCCTTAGAAATATCTAAGGGAGCAGGGAAAAATATCACGGTTGCCATTTATGCAGTTTGTATTAAGTTCACTAATAGCAAAATAGCTAGTTGATTAAAAATATACAGTCGTGTCTACAAGTGCACTGCATCTGACAAGTCTTTATTTTGCCTTTAAAGTTAACAGACCCACAGCTTCTGTAAGTTCATTCAGAAGTTTTTAAAGGCTAAGCATTTCAGAATAGGAAAAGTTGGTTTTACTTACAGTTGTATATAGCTCCTCTCTGCAACAATTTCCAGGGTCAGAACACTAATATGCTTGTGGCAGAAACACCAGGAAAACACAAAGCCACTTTATTAGATCAAGTATGAGAAAAATTGATCAGAATTTACATATTTAGGAAAAGTGATTTATGCATATTTTAAACAGCACCAGAGAAGCACTTATCTGTTATATTTTAACTTTTATTGTGGTCACTTGCTTATGTGGAAAAGCAAGGTGAAGAACAATGCAGCCAAAGGCGCTCACAGTAAACCTCCAGTGTTCTGCAATGTCTTTGTGGTATTAACTATGTTGTGTCTTCATCAGACATTTCTTTTTAAACATTTTTAATGTGTTTTTATACATCACATTACACTTCTGTACCCAACCTTCATATTGTTTTCATAAGCTGGATTTCTACCTCATTAGTGGCTTTACTCACAGAATGGTAAATAGGGAGTTTTAAATAAAAGCAAACTACTAGAGCCTTTAGGAAGAGGCTGAAATCCCTTTAAAGTGAATACTGAAGTATTTGTTATAACTATCTCTTTAGTCAGTTGCAACTTGTAGAGGGCATTTGTAACATAAGCAAATTCAGAGAGACCGCTTTGAATATTTTATGACTCAGTATTTTCAAACCTCTGCCATGACCCTTGTTACTCTATTACTCTGTTACTCTATTTGCAAAGTTTAGCCCCTTGAGGGATCAGTACATGTTATTAGATATGGCTTTTTCTCTATGTAATTTAACATAGCCGTTTGATTTCTCTTTTTTTTACAAGTGTTTTTAATGATATTTTGACTTATGGTGATAGTTATTTCTCACCTGTCACCTTCCCTTTGAGTATAACACTGGGCAAGAACTCCAGATTTCAGAGCTTTTCATGTTCTTCCCGTTTCATACACCGTTTTAACAAATGGTCACAAAAGTTGTACAGGAACTACTGAGTTTCCTGGTTCTTAATAGCCCTGTACTGTAGTAGTAAGCAGTGACACTTCTTACAAGTCACAGTGCAGACATCGTAGCAGTGATAACCTCTTCAGAAGACAGGTCTAGGCGCGTGTAATTACGTTTAATTATCAGTAGGAAGTTGTCGGTTCTGTATGAGAACAGCTACACAGTAGCACTTGTTTACCCTATTCCAAGTCTAAAGATTCAAATCACTGTGTTAGGGGCACAGGAAGCAGAACAAGTTGTTGAAGTTTTGGCCATTTATTTGTTCCTTCATTAGGATAACTATGTGCATGGGAGAGATGTTTATCTTTCCAAAACAGGAAGTGTTCTGCAGCTCCAGCTGTGCTAAAGCCACAGGGAGTCACTTTGTCTAAACGGGCAGCTCACATCTAAAACATTATGCAGGAGGAGCTTTAGGAGCTATGGGCTCTGTTTGTATAAGATGCTCAATTTCTGGTATCACATCTGGTTTATCTGGATGCAGTTAATTGTTATATTTTAGTAGGATTGACCGCCTCCTAAAATGTCAAAATATTTGTGTAAGGTAACTAATATCTGTACTCTAAAATTTAATATATTTGTTAACACTGTCAATATGTTTTACCCCATCTGACTGTATTAGTCTCCACCAGGACGGCAGGCTAGTGATCAAGCACTTTGTTTACTCAAAGACTGGTCTGTGAGCAAGACCCAATATTCTCAAAGGTCCCAAGCTGCACAGAAGTTACTTGTACTGTCCACTGTGGATTTAGTGTGTTTTGGTAAAATGGAAATCCAAGCTCATACTAGAGGCTCAGGCCTCTACGGATGGGGAGAAGTAAAAGGGCAGGACGGAGTCTCAGCAGTGTGTTGCTGAACAGACAGCAGCGCTGCCAGAGCTCCTGCAGAAACCTGCCTCAGCTGCTCCTTTGTAAAGCCACCAGCTCCACCACTCCGTGGAAGGGTAGTTTGTGTCCCCTGCCAGCCCAAAGCAGAATGAGGACAAGAGGCCAGCAAACAAACTGGAGTTCCTTAGTGAGGTGCCTGACAAATGCCCCCCACCACTACCTGCTTCAGGGACAGCAGAGTCAGACCTCCCAGCTAACAGGTGTCCCCAGCCACATCCTGGTACATGATGTTTTTGTTAATGGGACCCGTATGCCTGTGTGTGTCGGTGTCTCCTTCCCTTGCGGTGTCAGAACATATAGGAAAGAGCCCAGTGCTGTTGCTATGCATTGCAAGTGAAATTGGAAACAGAGTAGGCCACTCAGCACAAAATTATACACCATATTCACCTGCTTGGACATTAGTCTGCTAGTTTCCTTGGTATGCTTCTATAAATACTCAGTCATGCAAGTCATGCATGTGTCAGAGCTTAACATATGGCTATGCTTGCTTTACAGACAGTTAGCAAAGGGTTTATTACTCAGTAAGAGCAGCTTTAGGTAGTTTACTGGGTGGGAACCTCAGCATTTGCAACCCAAATTCCCACCAGCCTGAAGTTCCCACCTGCCAAAGCCATTTAGGAGTCACAGGACTTGCATAGATTCCTTTTTCCCAAAAACGTGTAAATCTGGTTTACTGCATTGGGGGAATACCACACTGGGGAAAAATGAAGAAATGGCAGTTTTGGTTAGAATTGAAAATGAAGAAACACAAATAGTCCTTACTCACATTTCTTTTTTGCTTCCAGCTGTGTCTTTTGCTCTCAGGTGCTTTGATTGACATTTAATGCCAATTAATGAGAAGGAAATTACTAATGAGAAGCATATCCTGAGACAGGAGAAGATATAATTAAATTTGCTGTTATGAAATTGGCCTTGTGGACTTCAATCCGCTCTGCATTTTGGTGACTGCATTTAAGAATCTACTAGGCTCCCCAAGGAATATTTAAAACCTGTTTTTTTATATTCCCAAGTACTAGTCAGCTGTGCTAGATTTGTGACCTCTCCAAATGGGGAAAAAAATAATTCCAGATAGCCAAGCACTTTGAAGTCTGAAGCCAAATTAGATCCCAGATCATCTTTCTGCCCCATGCAAGGAATCTTCAGAGGAATCACTCCCCTGAGCAAATATCTCAGCCTGGCCGACCATCGCCTCCCACAGGCATCTCACCCGAGGGCCTTTGCATATTCCTGTGCCCCACGAGCATGGAAGGCTGCTTTCCAAAGCTTTACAGGTCCTCTGCAGCCTGCAAACCAGCCTATTTGACACAGAATTATTGCCAGCATGTGGCCTCATGGCAACACTGAGGCAATGTAGCTTTACTTTTTCAGTTGTGGTAGGGGGAAACAATGCATCATTTTTTTCAGAAAGTTTTTTTGTTGTTGTTGTTGGTTTTTTTTTTTTTTTTTACTCTTCTCTAAAACTGAAAAATATTCATGAGTAACTTAGGGGCAAAAATCCAAGATTAGCACAAAAAAGATCTAGCTTTTTTTTTTTTTTTTTCTCTGAACATAGGCTAGAATCAAAGATAACAGTCAATGCAGCAGTGCTTGCAAAAGGCATGGCACATGCTCTTAAATAGCATCGACTGGTAGGGCTAAATTCCCTGCAGGGCAGAAGCCACAAGGCAGCTGTCTTCTCTGCACCCTGCCCACCCTGTTTGCAGGCTAAGTCAGTAAATCACCCCTTTTTACAGCTGCTATTTTTTGTTGTTGTTGTTGTTTTTTGATTGTTTTTTCTAATCAAAAATTAAAGCTTCAGATCAAATGGCCCAAACTGAGCATTTCCTGGCTTTTATGTTGTGACAGGTTGTGGGGTTGGCAGACCAACATTCCTCCTAAATATACTGTAAGGCAAGTGTGTTCCCTGCTTCTATAGTGTTCAGCAACACTTGTGTACCATGGTCTTAAAGACATTACATTGCATAAGTGAAGCTGTGGTAAGATAAGAGGAGCAGTGAAGCAATCTCCACTCTTCAAGACTTGCATTTTTACAAGGCCTAATTTAGATTGCTTGATTAACTGCATATGTTTAATGTAGGCAGCTTCATTCCTGTCTGTCACAGGGTTATAATTTTATTCTCTGTGGAGGCTGAATCACAGAATCAGGATTGTTTTTAGAGAATTCAGTCCACCTTATGCTATGAAAATCTTAGAGGCCAAGCAAATAGGCCTTATCAACATAGTCCAGAAAGAAAAGCCTTCCTGTGGGTAGTTTTGGGCAAATCCAAAATCACATATTGAATGTGGGACAGACAGCCAGAAACACACCTTTCTCCAATAGACCTCTGTTTTTATCTCCCTATTTATTCCTTCCTGATATAATTACATGTCTTACCATATAATTCTCTTAAGTTATCATTATTGCCTTCATCTCTGATCCTTGCAAACACCCTTACCCTTCTACCCAGACGTTATATTTTTGGGAGGGAGGTAGAGCACCCTTCACTGACGTATTTTATGTGGTTTAGAGACCAAATTGGATGTACTCATGCACTGATAAGGATTTTCACTGCAACAAATGTACAAAGATACATTGATAGTGTGTTTATTCTAAAAGAAACACTACCAATTTTGTTTCTCAAGCACTGTTCGGGTTGACAATATTTTGAATCATTCATTCATGCTTTCTGTAACCAAGAGGAGTTTGGAAAGATAGAGGGGCTGCTGTCTGTTTGAAGAGATTATTAATCACATACCAGGACAGCCTGCGCACACCAACACTGCCACAAGGCAGGCCTCATTAACTGAACAGCAATTCCAGACCTTGCAAATGAATGGAACAGGCTGGTTGACGCAGGTGAGCAATGCTTAGAAGGGTTGAGTTGTGGCTTCCAACCTCTATACTTAATAATTGCACAGCACCACAACATAGCAGAATCACATCAGTGTCTACATTTGCACTGGGGATAGATTCCACTGTCACAAATTTACATTATTTCTAAGATATCTTACTGGAAAAGATGTAAATTAGTGATACTGATACATGGCATGACCCTCCCATCATATGCAATGTAGCAGTTTTCTCATGAAGAGTCCCTAACATACCCCATACCCACAAGACTAGCGAAGAGCTGCATGCTCTGCACTCCTGCAGCACCAGCCAAGAGCCCCAAGCCTTAGAACACGAGAATCCCCCGAGGCACCTCGTAAGGAGGTGAAGGGCAAATCAACAGCTCAAGAGCTCAGATAAGGCTCTGTGTCAGAGTTATTAGCCATCAGCAGCAGTCATGATCAGCAGTCATTCCTAAGAGTGACTGATAAAATTCCCACAGCCCTCCCAGTTCCTCTTGCTATAGTTCACTTGCATGTCATTCAGAATAAGCAGCATCTATATGTTAGACAGACCCACATCTGTGTCAAGAAATGCACAGTTCTGCCCATTTGCCAGCTAAAGCTCATGTATCTGACAGTCCTAATACAGGGTAACAAGGCCCTCAGTAAGTAAACTGCTCTTGACAGCCTAGGATCACAGACTTAACGTAAGTTAATACTGAAAAAGGAGCCTGCCATAAGGTTAAAACACCACGTAACCTACTGAGCGCCACAACAGCCTGTGTTAGTTAGAACTGGTAAAGAAAACAGCACATCTGAGCACAAGAAAAATGAGCAAAGCCAAGCAGCTATGTTATAGCTGAGGTGACACGTGGGATGAGGCCACCTTCCAGCCCCAGGCCTCAGCTATGCAGCCCAGCTGGCCAGGCAGCAGCCCTCACCTGCAGGCCTCAGGCTCTGAGCAGAGCAGGTCTCACCTGCACCTTCCTTATTGGCCACAGGTGCCCAGGATTGACTTTAATCTGTGCTTTGAAGCTTCACATGAGCTTGCAAGAGCTTTGGCTCCTAAGGGAGGTCTCTGCACTTTTGAGAACTCAGACCACAGACACTAGTAATTCTGGGGGAGAAAATGTGTTTTCTACTGGTGTATTTTTTCCTCTCAAAAAGCCTGATGTGGTACCTCAGCACAAAACAAGAGGGTAAACCTACTCAGAAGACTGGCACTAAAGAGTCAATACCTGACTAAGTAGCAGAGCCTCTGTCTGGAGGCTGCCTAACAAATTTCTGATCTTCGTTAAGGAGTATCATCACCAAAATCCTCCAGAATTTGTTATCAAACACCTGCTCCTTCACTGCATGGAGTGAAGCAAAAAGCCCTTTGTTGATGGTGATTTTAACGCTCTTAAGGTGGAATAAAATTCTTGTAACTCACCAGTTCTCCATAAATACTCCAGTTCTTCTACTCTCTCCCCAAATAAGCACATTCTATTGATCATGTTTCAACGCTTCTTCTTGTAAAAGTGAAGATTTTTTGACAAAGGCATATCTTACCACCAATTTGGAGCAAGAATGGACAAACCTGAAATATTCTCTTGTGAAAGCTAGGCCAAATTCCTAGGCTGAAGAGAGCGATGATGTCCCTCAGGAAGCTCCTTACTGCCATCTTGGAAGGGCAGGGTGTTGGGGTAAAAAGCCTACCCCACCCCCAGCCACAACCTTTTATAGTCGCCACTGGCTTCGTTATAGTTCTCACGTGCAGCTGTGGTGTTTGAGGAGTTCCCACCTCCCTCCTTAGCTGTGCTGTATCTGTCACTGCTCCTGCCTCCTTGCAGTTCCACTCAGCACGATGCAGCCCCTTCCTAGCTGGTCTGCTTTGCACAGCTCAACACGTGGCAATTACTGGTGATGCTTCTGCTCTGCAAGTGCACTCCACTCCTCACTAGGTGCTAAACTCCTGTCACATCCTAAGCTCACACATGTTTCACTAAACCATTTCTAATCGAAATCAGCTTTAGAAAGATTTAGCAGTTTCTTTAAAATATATTTGTGGTCTTTCTCAAAGCATGAAATTCTTTACTGAGTGACCACTGCAGCTCTTTGGCAATCACAAAGTTTCTAATGCATGTTTTGGGTGAAGATAAAAAAACAGATCTATTCTGTTGGCAGATGATTCAGTTTTGTATTAAATCCCGCATATGCTTTACCTGTGATAGCTAACAGTATTATTTTGTTTTGTCTAACCATGCCCAAGTAACTTCACTGTCTGAGACTGAGTGGATCTGAATTTTGCTTAATCGATCAGTTATGCTGAACTAAGTATAAACTAAGGACTTGGAAACTATCCTGATACAAACTAATTCTTAATTATAGAAAGCAGTTTTTCTCCTGCTTACTTTCCATCTCACTTGTTTTTCTCTGAAGACGTTTTATCAACTCTGCTCATTATCATTATTGTGTGCCTACTTGGTAGGCAATTTACCTATTGGATAAATACTAAATATTTACTAATTATATTCATTTTTTTAAACAAAAAAAGTCCTTTACTCTGATATCTATGCGTCTCGTGTAAGATGACATCATTAACTGCAGCTAAACTGCAGAAAACACTGGGCAACTCAAATGCAGATAAAAATTGAAACCTTTGACTTTCCATTGGCCTTCACTGACCCACTCTGACTTTGCCAGTGCCAATGAGAAAAGCCAAAAGAACAAGCGAGTGTCCCACTCCCGCTGTGGGAAATGAAGTTGACCACAGCTGAGAAGTGCCAGCTTTAGTAACTGTCTCGAAGGGTCAGATAGCAGTGACTCTTGCTTGCTCCTCAGCCTGGCTTGTGGTCTTCTCTTTCAGGGCCCTAGGTAAAACAAGCATACCTATACCTTCATATTGCCTTTACAAGAAAGTAATGATGAATATATGGTTTTGTTTTACAGATTCAAATTCTTGATATTGAGGCAATCATGGTGGAAACGATCTTGGCACCGTGGGAAATCGCGCTGGTCATCTTTGCCACGGTGCTGATCATGAGCTTCCTGATGATGCTGCCCCCCACTGCCGTGGTGCTCTGGAGGATGAAGTCTGCGCCTCAGATCTCACTGCACGGGGCCATGTGAGCCCGCCCTAAACACGGGGTGATCCCCATAAAGGATGGGCAAAGCAATAAAAACTCTCAAGATCACATCACCCAAAATGATGTTTTTCCCCAACTATTGCTGCCGCGTTGCTGTGAAAAGAGAATATGTACAATTTTCTTTTCATTTATTTACTGTAGTTTTCCACACTTTGCCTTCTGCTTGTTGGCTACATTGTGATTACTTGCTCAGTACCCAGACTTACTTCTTCCCTTGCATTATAATGGACTGAAGAGTAAAATAAAAGGAAGCCTTGTATACTATTTCTTTAACTAATTTCAGTAAAGAATGCCTATTTATATTACACTGTAAATAATACCAGAAGTTTAACTAACTGAGATGACTGACAGTTATGCAGGTGGGCATAGTAAAGGAAAGGTGAAATACAAGGCATCTAGTCCCTATCTTGTCTGATTTCAAAGGTGCTGACCTAAATGTTTTTTTCTCTTTTCTGTCCTACTGTATGATGTCTTCTCTTTGCATACCCTGAGTGTAAGGACATCAAGCCATGGCCATGCCAGGGTGTGAGCAGCAGCGTGAGGGACACGCCAGCCTAACCACCAGCCCTCAGTTAATGCAAACATACCATGGATATTTGCCTGAATTACATTATGCAAATTTACTCAGGGAAATAATGTGATTAAGTGTGCTTTAGTTGTAACTGTATCCTATAAGCTTACTTGTTTGACTGCCCTTTCTCACATATGAATAATAACTTGGGAGGTGGAAACAGAGCAAAAGTGCTTATCTGTAAGCACTCTTTTAGCTCAAAATATATGGACTATTAAATCTTATGGCCTTCCAGCCTAATTCTTCTGTATCATATGATGCTCATTAGTAAGATTTCTAATAATTTCTGTTACTTTACAAGACCAGTGGGCTTGATTTTTCTCATTAAAAAACAGCAGTGGATCTCTTCTGTTTTCTTGGTTGGTTTTGGAAGGCCGCTGTGAATTTACCAGGAAGGAAAGTACTTTTTTTAACAGCAACAGAAAAGTGATAATGGAAAGTGCTCAGTGCTTCAGGGTTGAGCAATGGCTGATAACGCATTGGCCAGAAATAAAAGACTCAGAGACATTGTAAGTTCATTTAATATGGGTTATATATCTTCCAACAGTAAACCCACCAAGGGCTGAAAAACAGTGGCTTTTCTTAAAGACTGCAACACTTTCCTGGGCAGCTCTGGCTGGGCCGTGAGGAGCCGGGGCTGCGGCTGGGCTGCAGCTCCCCGCTGCGGTACCAGCCCTGCGGCAGGCGGGCTGGGCTTGTGTGATTTGAATGACTATATTGTAGACCCTTAATTCTGAACACCTGAAAGAGAGTCTGTAATTCTCCTAAAAAGTGTTACATATACCTGAATCATGTAAATGATTAATGAGGTAAAAGTCAAATAAATGTCATGTGCAACTGCGCTGCCTTGTCTCTCTGGTATGCATGGGGAGGAGGTGAAGAAGAGACAGGAAACACAAGCAGACGAGCTGCAGCCCCGGCATTGGCTGCATCAGCTCTGCTGCTCAGCTCTTCAGCCAACAGAAGTGACTTCCAGCAAACCCTGCGGCTGGTCCCAGTGCAGACGAGGCCGGACAGAGCTGAGCTGCGCGATCAGGCGTCTTCACAGCTCCCGTGCAGGCTCCTCCATGCCACAAACAGACGTGGCTTCCTGCTCATCGCACGTGTCCTCACAGATCACTTAGAGGCTTTGGTTTTGCAGATTGGGTACACGTGTGTGTGTGTGTGTGTGTGTGTGTGTGTGTGTGTGTGTGTGTGTGTGTGTGTGTGTGTGTGTGTGTGTGTGTGTGTGTGTGTGTATTTTTGCATATATGTGTGTGTGTGCATCTATGTATTCTTTCTGCGCCACTGGAGGCGGCAGCCACCGTGTCTGGCAGCCCCCGTAGCCGGCA
>NW_010583049.1:87002-103548 GCF_000705375.1 Tinamus guttatus | reverse complement strand
ATCCAGGTGTTTGAGGAAGGCCACTGATTATTGCATTAAATCTGCAGAACAGAAGCTACACACGGACATACTTACTCTTCCCAACTCATGTAGTATGTGTATTTACTACGCGCATGTAGACACATGCACATGTATGTATATGTATGTGTGTGTGTATATATATATATATATATATGCAAAGTAGCATAATTACTAAAGAGGAAAAGCTCCAGGTTTGAACATCACTGTATTCATGATGTACTCAACAGTTTTTCTTTAATGATCATCAAAGCCAGGTGCTCTCTTTCCGTCTCCATACCTGTTTGGGAGGTGCTATGCAGAGAAGCTGGGTTTGGAGAGAAATCTTGGGCAGCAACATTTGTCCAGTGCAGAAAATCTAGCAAAACACTGCTTAAACTGTAAAGCTAGGACTGAGAGAGAGAGACAGAGTGAGTGTGGGTGTGCAGGCATGTGCGTGCACGTATATTTTATTGTAGGGGAGCCTTCTCATGTAGCATTAATTTCATTCCTGTTGCCCCCTGCCAAACAAAACCAGTTACAGAGAATTGCAAATGCTCCTCCACACTCCTGATTTCCATAAACCTAGGATCATCCCACACTCCTTCCTCAAAATAGAGTCTGTTTCTCGACGGGAACTAGCACATGCATGCTAGCAAGGTAATTTAATTGATCCAATAATAAATGTGCAGTGTAGAAAAGACCACATTTTCATGACAGTTGTGGTAGGTAGTCTGCTCTTCCCATCACGAAACGACAGCCCGAGGCTCCGTCTAGCTCCATGCACCAGTGGAGGGGGTAAAGAGTGGAGCAGCCACCGTGCCAGCCCCATGCGCCTGTACCGGGCAACTCGCATCCCGCACAGTCCCGCTCCCTCGGCTGTGCCGGGACACACGGCCACCTAGCGGCTCCTTCCTCAGGGAAACGCCGCGGACAACCGGGCAATCCAAATCTTAACCTCATACCCTATCTGTTTTTGTTGATGTTTTACAGTTACTTCTAACCACTGTATTTTATTCCAAAATTACATTAAGCCTAGTAAGCTTACAACAGTGTAAGTAAGTGGCTGAGTTCAGATGGAACATTATGCAGTAACACACATGCACAAATACATGTACACACAGGGTGGTGCTTTTAAATACATGGTAGGAAAAAAGCATTTTATTGAATGATTGTTGTTTTATAGGAGTACATGTTTCAAAAACACAGGTAATTGAAACACAGCAGTAACAGCACATACCCCATGAAGAAGATTTAAATATTATGCATATAACACCTTATACAGAAAAGGCTGAGATACAGTTATGCAATATTCAGCCTTCTTCCATTAAAATGATCCACAGACATATTCAGTGTTAACTCCAGTAAGGAAATTGGACCTCAGAATTTCCCACTGTGTAATCAGACACAAGAGATCTACTGAGCCATTGCCCATGCAAGATTTGAGGTTCAGCCATGGTTTGTGTACCTGAGTCATGTTCTGCTTTTATCACAAGAACCAATAGAGCAGCAATAAAAAATAACCCATTCTGTTGTATTCTGCTGATAAAAAAAAAAAAAATAAGACTCTGCCTTTTATATCTTAGATAATGAAAGACATTGAGGGCTAAAAAAAAAAAAGAAAGAAAGAAAGAAAAATCAATCT
Source organism: Tinamus guttatus (assembly GCF_000705375.1). The sequence goes on along the minus strand of NW_010583049.1, from coordinate 101,906 downwards.
CCAAGAAAATAACCTTTTCTTTCATTCCATTTAAAAACTGAAATTCTTTTTGTTGAGTACACAGTCGTAAAATTTGATTTCTGGAAGTAGCCTCAGCGTTATTGGACTTTCCTTCTGTTTTAAAGGTAGACTGTTATTGTCAAAATACAAGTTTCTTTGGTATCTCCCATGAGAATTCCTTTCTTCCAAAGTGACCATAACATGCAGTCTTTTGATAAATGGGCTTTTTTAGGTCCAAATCCCTGTGTGTATAATAATAACAATAAAAAAAAAGAGAGAGAGATGGGGCGAGGGGGAGAGAGAGAGAGAGAAAAATTCTTCATGTTAAGATACTTTATGACATTTACCACAATGGCTATTTCATGCCCTCAAGCTAGTGACCGTATTCTTGAGATGCAAACAGATCAGTGAATACGCCCAATAGGAGAACCATAAAAGTGGAAAGAAAACTTAAATCTGAAGTACTTTAGAGCTAGAGAGGAAATTCTTAATTATGGAGAATTATTAATTTTAACTATCATTAAAATAATATTAATATATAATAAATAAATAAATTTAATAGAAAAGAAGGAATATCTTCAGTTTTCTTTTTAAATAAATTTTTCTGTTTTTCACAGCACTGTAAAAGCAAGCTAACATTCTTGGAAGCGAAAACATACTTTATTTCCATTCCATATACTATATAAGGCCAAATGCTGAACTGTATGTGCTATCTTAGAAGCTACAGCACACTCTTTTTATGGATGGTAGATCCATAAAAAGTTAAAACTGTGAAGACTGCTTAAATATATACACATATATATATAAGCCTCCTTGGAGTATTCCCATGTGAGCTCGGGAGGCTACTCTATCACTGCCTCTTCATATCTAACAGTTTTGCAGGGATCAGTTGTAGGCTGTGATCGCAGCCCCTACCTGTGGGCTGCTCTTACTCTACCTGACAATGACTCCGGGCCGAAGGTCGAAATTTTTGCGCACGATGTCCAGGAGCTCCTTCTCTGTTTTTTGGGATGTTCCATAAGTGAATAGTGAAATGGACAGCGGCTGAGCTACTCCAATGGCGTAAGAAACCTATGGCAAAAGAGACACTATAGCTTATAAACAAGGATGGACCCTCAGTCAGCAACAGAACAAAACATTCATTCATGAACCATCTTAGGAAAAGTACAGCCTCTCCTTTATTTCCTATAATTACACAAACTGTATTATAGAAAAACAGAGAAACCTTTGAAAATTCTGACCTCTCTGGTAAGTTTTGTCCCCTTCACCCAGTCATCCAGTGCTCACCTCTATGACAGCCAGCGGCAGAGAGCTGAGGGCTCAGTAAAAGTCCAGGAAAAGTGCCAATAAAACGAAAGCTAAGCTTCAAGGAACTTGTGCTGTGAGCCGCATCACAGTGGTCCTCAACCAAGCACATCAAGGTCCTCCTTTCTCCGACCCTAATTAATTTCCAGGACTGTCTCTAGTATTCTAGCATCGCCTCTAGCTAGGTTTATTCAAGGAAAAGCTGAAAAGGAAACGTCGTTAAGAAAAGCTAAACTCAGGCTAAAGCAAACCTGAACCAGAACACGGCGACAGAGCCCAGCCTTCACGAGGGATTTGGCCACCCAGCGGGCTGCGTATGCTGCCGAGCGGTCCACTTTGGTATAGTCCTTGCCAGAGAAGGCTCCACCTCCGTGGGCTCCCCATCCGCCGTAAGTATCCACAATGATCTTCCGACCAGTAACACCAGCATCACCCTGCATCAGGAGAAGAACTCTGCCATTTTACAATCCCCACTGCTACAATCCTCAAACACAACTCGGGCACGTGTGGATGCTTGTGTGTAGCTAAGGAATGAACTTGTCTCACTGAGTTTCAACCATGGCTATGAATGTTCTTTGAAGTCATATTCACTATTCACGAATAGTATTTGGTAGTCAAGCAAAAACTTGGATAGTTTGAGCTTCCAGTGCCTGTTTCAAATATAAATATATCAAGCATTACAGTAATTTTGGTGGTACTCATACCTATTTTAAAAAGCAACCTGTCTACTGTATCCTAATGGAACATAGAACACTTGCTAAGAAAACAATATTTTGTATTGAAATTTTATGCTGGGTTAAGGAAACTTGGATCAGGCTGCTGTGTCTTTTGGCCAAAATCTGAAGTTATGTGAATATTTGATGTTAAAGAACAGACATGATTATCTCAACGTTTACTATTGAAAAATATGGTGCTAGCTAACACAGTTAGAAATAGGACAGCATCCAACAGTCCAGCATTAGACTGCCATACAAATATATGTGAAAACAAATTTTCAACACTAAAATATTTATATTTTAATTTAAGCAATATACTGTGTATAGGGAGTTAGAGGTAATTGAAAATGAGGAATTAAAATAGACATTTGCAGATCAGTATTCTAAAATATTAAATATAGAAGCAGAGATGACCTTCTAACTGGTCACATGGCTACCTTGATTGATAATTTTGACTGCTTGATACTTGCATTGGATCTTGACTCATTGAGCAATGAGTAATTATCTGAACCCCAATTTCCTAAGTGCTTCAGTATTCTCATGTAATTGGAAATATGATCAAATTTGAAATTGCATTTCCACCTGTGCAGGCAACTTTTAAAGACTTTCTATGGACTATTATGCCAATAAAGCTCAACTGCTGCAATATTTGCATAGCAAACATAAATGCAGAGCCAAAACTTTTCTTAAAAAGACTGAATACAGAGGAAAACCTTTAGCACTGTTTGTCCAGTTTGTCCAAAAAAATCCATGAGATATAGACATAAATCGCAGATAGCTGAGCTTGTCTAAAGGATCTTCCCCTCCAGTAGTTTGTCTGTTTGATTCAAACCTCCATTTCTCATGGCACAGACAATTGCAATGAGAACAACTTCTATATCATTAAGACTTGACTATAGAAATGAATAAGAGGATGGTGCAAGTGAAATAAAAAAAAAATCTATTTTTAAAGAGGTTGAAAGAGCACAAATGAATTTGTAATGTGTGTGGAAGTGATGAGCTGTAACATCTTCATGATACCAGCAGGTGCTGCTGTTGAGAATATGGTGTTTGCATGCTGCAAAATTACTAATTTTGGCACAGACAGAATTCAAGGTATCATGAAACATGTAAGGTGCATGAACATGTAAGCTGAAAATCCCAATAAGTGTGTTTTCTTTAAATGAACAGAGCTGGAACTTGAGACTTCCATAGCTAGTTTTGTTAAAAAGGAACATTTAGTAATTTAGTAAACAGAAAGTCTGAAATCTAACAGACAGGAAATGGCTATTTTTTGGTTGCCACAATAATCACATTAATTGCATAAGTCCAGAGATGGCCTTGTCAGGCCATGGACACACAAGCAGATTGACCTGTACTAAGTAAACTTATCCCAGTTTTAAAAAGCTGCAAACATATGCTGCAATGTGCCTGTGCTAGTATGTGCAAACACAAGCTATACAATTCCACTGCAAGAACAGAAAACGCACTGCAGATGGGCTTACAGCTAATTATAATTACTTTTTTTTTTCAAAATCATGCAGTTCAGTGCACTCCTGAGAACTTTTGTATGTGTAGCCTTCTTGGCATGTACCTATTATTGACACACGGGTTGACTTGCTCAGTTTGTCAGATCAGTGATTTGTCCTTTTCTAAAATGTAAATGATGCACGAAATTATAGTGATATCAGCAATCTGACTATATACAGATAGTCACACAATAAGACAATAGTGATTACCATCAACACTCTCCTATGTATGCCATGACACTAATGGAAAGGTACTGTACCATGTAAATAATTCTGGCAAATTTCACTAAAAATGATTATTTGAGAAGCAAAGAAAAAACAAAGTCTGCTCGGGTGCTCCTTTTCAGAAAGGAGATTTGAAGTTTTGTTGGAATAGTTCTGGAGGGAACTGGAAGCAAAATATAAAGAGCTGTAAATTTATTTACAAGAACCAAATCTCTATTAAAGTCCTGACCATAAATACAGCATAAACTCGTCTGGCTTCTGTAAGTGTACAACCTAGCTCCTGCAATGCCTAGATAGAGCAAAAGCAACATTCCTTTCCCACCTGGAAATTGGGAGGGCCCTGGAGGGGCCGTTTTCCGAACTGATGACTATCTAAGGTCTCACACCTTAGGACAGCCATCCAAGGAAAGTTGAACGTTTGTATAAAAACGTGCTTATGCCTGATGACAAAGACAAGCTATAAAGTATCAGTGCAATAAGATACAAACCTGAGGCCCTCCAATAACAAAACGTCCACTAGGCTGAAGGTGATAAATAGTCTTCTCATCCAAGTATTTTGCAGGAACAACAGCTTTAATCACGCTGTCCTTTAGGGTTTTGCGCATAGTCTCCAGAGAAATGGATTCGTCGTGCTGAACAGATATCACAATGGTGTGAACACGCACTGGGATGACTGCTCCATTCTCTTGGATATACTGAACAGTGACCTGAGCAGAACAGGAAGAAACAGGAAGAAAAAAAAATGAAGTTCATTATTGGTCTACACCAAACTCCATGCCATGCTATCCCAGGAGTTCATTGTAGGAAAATGGTAGAAGGTCACTGCTTACCTCGCTGCCTCGGTATGAGAAATGAAGCCTACTTTTTTATTCGTAATGTATTCAGTGGTGAGGGGAGAAAAAAAAAAAGAGACCCAATAGGCATAATCTGTTTACTTATGAAATTGTCCAAAATTGGTCTTTTGATTGGTAACTCCAGCTAAACTTCCACGCTGCAGAGGAATTTTAGGCATTTCTTCAAAAAGGACAGTCCAAATCACTACATGCAAATAGATCCTTTGTATTTTCTGACACTTTTTCAACCAGAACTAAGCATTTAGCTCTGCAAGGTTAAATGTTTTTTCATTGGTAGATAGTTGAGTGCTTCTTGCACTCTGATACAGGTTAACCATTTCCAACAGACAAGGATACAGTAGCACAAGCATTGGAAATGCTTTATTTTCTCCTTCATGTTATGTAGCAGGAATCCTAATATTCCAAACATCTTCAACTGCTCTTTTTAAAAATACTTAGGATTTTTGGAAAGCAAAAAAGTGATAGTTTCTAGCAACTTGGACTATATAAAAGTGATTGGAATACTACTGTGTTGACAAAAAGAGTGAAACTGGTATGAAACTGCTATTTACCTGTGTCTTAGAGTCAGGTCTCAGCCAAGGAAGTTCTCCAGTGCGTCTCAACTCTGCTAGCTTGGCATTCAGTTTATGAGCAAGAATAATCGTTAGAGGCATACATTCTTCTGTCTCATCTGTTGCATAGCCAAACATCAAACCCTACAATGGGAGGAGAAGAGACATTTCAAAGCACTGAAACCTTGAAGAATCTTGAAGACCACAAGATTTCACCTGAGACAAAAAGTAAACAACCCTCAGGTTTATTTCCACTATTTTACATTTTTGTCCAAGAAGCCAAAACACTGATCAGGTTGCAACATGTAACAGCAGAACAAGCAACAGACCATGTTTCAAGAATTTTTCATTGAGGGCCTGAAAATATTTACATGTAGAAGGAAACGTGGACAAAATTCTCTTTTTTTTTCTGAAAAAAACAGTCTTTTTCATAGAAAAAAAAATCTATTTGATCAAAACAGAATCTCATGACTATTCCGTGACACAAAAGGTATTCTCATTTGTGATACAGAAGGTGTTCTCATTAGTGTGAAAAGGCTCTAGAGAGTCTAACGTATAGACACATCTATACAGCAGCTTGCACCTGATATTTCTGGTATTTCTCCTGTGGAACAGAATTTGACCACTATATCAAGGAAATACAACACTTAGGTACGTACCTGCCTCACATTTGCAATGCCACAAGCTTCTAGCCTGTCCCTGGGGAAGTCATGGCTTCTACTATTACTCAGCCACACTCCCTACTTCAGATTCTCATTTATTAGACTTCCTTTCACCTCACCCAGTGGTGGTTGCGATACAAAAGCAATAAAGGCAGGAAGCTATTCAGATACAATGGGAAGGAAGGCCATGAAAGTGCCAAAGAAAGTCAGATACCTTTTTATTTGATGTAGCATTATGTCCCCATGACAGCATAAAAGCATTTTAATTTAATCCTCTAGGGTTATTTGAACATTATTAGCTTGGCTCCTAGACTAAGATATCTCCATTTATGGTTCTCAACAGTACTGCTATAAAGTAGATATTAATACTAATGAGAATGACTGTAAATGTTAAACACATTCATACTGGCATCAGTCGGATTATGGAGTTTTTACGTTAGCATCCTTCTCTTGGGAACACACTGTAATTATCTACATATGTTATTTAGCTCATAGAAATGCAGCTTGGACAGCCTTAATTATGTGGAACCCCTACTATAATAAAACAGATCTCTGCCGCTGGGAAATAAGTAAGCATTAAAAGTATTCTGGCATATTTGCCTTCATTTTACTAATGCTGCAGACAGTTGAAACATCACCTCTATTTTTTTGCTGTGTAAAATCTCAAGAGCTCTGTGCAAGTGTTAAGATCCTTTGTTTATCTCACTTTAGAGAAGTCTAGGCGCAAGATGAATGCTCTGAGAAATCTAATGCTACTCAAAGAAAAACTTGAAATACGTTAGCAAATGCTAAGTTCTCAGGGCCACATCCTCAGCTACCAAAAACAGCTGGAGCTCTCCTGACATGTGTGGAGTGCCATTACAAACACTGTGGGCCCTCAAAGAACTGGCAACTGTTTTCAAAAAAATATGGTTTTGTTTTCCAGGCTAGTCCAAGATGGAAGTGTGCAGTTCTTGATTTAGAAATCAAACTTCAGACAGTTTTTGATTTAGAAGATAAGGCAATGAGCTAAGTTCTTTCCATTCAAACAACTTTGATGTTTTAAATGTGATAAGTCTTGTCCACCTGATCTCCAGCACCAACATCCTCTTCATTCCTGTGTAGATGAACACCCTGGGCAATATCAGGTGACTGCTGTTCCAGTGCCACTAAAACATTACAAGTCTTGTAGTCAAAGCCTATTCAGAAGGAAGCATAGTGGTGAATTAGTTTTTTTCTGTCATAATTAAGGAAATAGGGAACCTTACACCAAAATTTTCATCCTGAAGGACACGACATTCATAATCCATAACCTAACTGCTATTTTTGGATAAATTTTGTCAGTATGATACTCCAAAACCTTTTTTGGGGGGGATGGATGTACACAGGCTTACTTTGCTTGCTTGCTTTTGGATATTCAAAATCAGAAGGAAGCTTTATCCCACGAGGTATTTGGCCAGAAGCTATAAAGCCAGGAATGAAGCTAAACATTACAGTTTTAGCATAACTATCAGATCACCACCAAAAAGCAGGTCCCCTGCTCTCCCTTCCATCTCTGCATTACTGCTAATCCTCTCTTGCTTTGAGATCTTGTGCAAAGTCAATTCAGTTTATGAACTGCTACATGTAGAAAACTAGTCAAAAAAGTAAACAATGAGCCTCTCCCAAATAAATAGTATTAAAAATATCTATAAAAATTCCTGTGAGGTGATGTTTTCAGTAACTGGAGGCTATGATCTCTGATATACTACCTGTAAAGAAGGTACAAGGAGTTTTAATGGAGGTACAAGGAGTTTATGTACCTAAATTCTGAGAACCACAGAAGGAAAAAAAAGATCCAAGATCTGCAGCAGATCTTGACATGGAGCTTTACTTTACATTACCCTCCAAGACAAAGATTTTAAAATGGGATTCAAGAATTTCCAGATGATTATGCAATATTTTCCACCTCTTTTTTATATAAAGAGTATCTTGCTTCTCTCCAAATCCTGTTTTTCTCAAAACTGTAGCTACTGTCAGCTGATGACTGAGGACATGCACATAGTTCATATACATATATATGTACATATATATACACACTCATATTATCCGTTTGAATAATATTCTTCCTACTCTCTGAAAAAGGCTAGAGAAGGAAAACATAGGTCTGTGTGCAATTTTTTGTTTTAGTTTTAGTTTTTTATTTTCTGCAAAGGTATTGGTTTTTTACTGGGTCGCTGTATTTTCCCTTAAAATTATCGGTGACTAGGATAGAAAAGAAACTTAGGAAATATTACGTTTGCCAGTACTGCTGTTATGTCATACTGGAGGTAACCTGCAGATGTGCCACTTCAATATTCTCCCATCATAATCTCCCTGGAAAATATATAGCGATTAAAGGATTGAAAAAAAAAAAAATGTTGTTAACCAAAAGCTCTTAAAAGATATGCTTCATGGTGACACTGTTTGTATTTTGAATGTATAAATAATGAGATACACTGTGAACAAGAAAGTGAAATATGTCAGGGATATAAATTACTTTGTCCTTTTCATCACTTGTACACAATCTTGACCTCGGCACAGGAGTTCGTTCCAAATTTCAAAGCATCTTGCACAGTGAGGACCTGCTTTATGCCTCAGAATTGCAGGGGCTAACACAGGACGAATATATAGTGAGAAAATAAAATGAAGCAAGTTTCTTCTTCCCTCTCTTTCTCACCAAGATGCATCAACTTGCCAAATGAATAGCAGAGATTCAAGTGCTGACAAGTTTGAATGAGTGGTAAATTCGGTGGCTAAATTTGCAATTAACTCTATTCTCCCTCAACAGTACATCTCAAAGCATGTCCTGCCTGCTCCTTTTAAATTTTAACTAACACATGATGTTTTTTCTACTTTCTACTTCTACTTTTCTACTTCTACTTTTGGGAATAAACCCAGAACGTGCATCATGTTGCAATATGCTTTCATACAGTATATTCAATTTTTATTAGGCTTGCTAAAGTCCAGATTCAGAAGTGATGACAGAACTGTCATGCAGTTGTCAACTGCCTCCTATTCAAGAGTTTCTTGATTTTTTTCCACCAACCTTTAGCTGAATCGTCATAGCCAATATGTCTAATTGCATCTCGGACAACTCGCTGATAATCCACAATAGCAAGAGATGTGATCTCCCCACAGAGCAACACCATCCCTGTCTTGCACACCGTCTCTGAAAAGGGAGATGAAAACAGGATTACACAAACAGAATAATCCAAACCACTCTCAGGAATAAATATGTTTGTGATGATGATGATGATTTAAAGAGAACTACTGGGCATTTAAATGATACGTATTTTTGCCCGTATTATTAGCAGTCTTAGCTCCTTCAACAAAATATTTTCATATTCACCCCAAGTCTGAAAGTAAGTAAAATCAAGTATGTTCAATTTACAGCTGAGGAAATCAGAACACTGAGCTTGGCTCAGTGATACGCCCAGATGTTCAGGGAAACATAGCATTCGGATGCAATTTCTAGGACCCTAATCACTCTCGGCTTCATATTTGGGCCAAATAATCCTTAACAGCGACCAGCTATTTTGCAAACTTGTGTCCAGTCTGACACAAGGAAGACTATTTCCATCAGATGTAGTCATGCAGTGAATGAACCAGGCTCAAGAGCTCAGGGTTGATGGTATAACTCTCCGCAGAGAAATCAGGAAGAAAAAAAAAAAAAGAAAAAGAAAAAAAAAAAGCAATTATGTGCAACTAAGACTGAAAAAAAAACAGCACTTCACTATTTTTTTTAATAAAACATTAAAATTGTCCTTGAAAAATACACTGTAAAAAAAAAGGAAAACTGTTTCTCCTAGGAATATTATATGCACATACTATATTAACTATCCTACTGTTCTACAGCACATACTACCTTTCTGTAGGCTGCTCAAAACTCAGTCTTCAGAAAAACTTTTATTGTTTCTTCTCATCTCTCCTTCTAGAGAAGATTGCAATTTTTACCTAATTATTTGAGAGTAAAATGAGTTGGCACATGACAGGATCAAATTTTGCAAGTTTGTCACAAAAAGCACAGTGACTGGATGTGTAGGTCAGGAGCTAAAACAAAGCAGCAAACTTACCACAAGCAACCTTGGCATTTGGGTCCTGTTTGAGGTGGGCGTCTAGCACAGCATCACTGATTTGATCGCAGATTTTATCTGGAAGACATCAAAGTTGTAACTCAAAACCAGAACCCTCAAACAAAACATGGAGTGTTTACATTGTTCTGAATAGGGAGGGGACTCAGCAAGGAACTCTTTTATTGCTTATTACTAAAGTATTTAAGCTAATTAAATGAAGAATAAAGGAATATGAAACACACATATATAAACATGCATATATATATATATACACACACAGCCGCACGCACAATAGGGAATGGGGAATTACTGGTGTAAATTAATATGGAATACAACTTCACCTATAGTTTTCCATACGTAAGTGAGAAACAAGTATGTTATGCACAGATTTACCTAGGAGGCTAAGAAGCTTTACTTGATACTAAAAAAAAAAAAAAAAGATGACTATTGTATACAATGCTTAGCTGTTGCTGTAACATGAACAGTGCTAAAGCAAATAAATCTCTTGACTTGCCACTGCGCAACACAACATGTTGGAAAGCAACGTTTTATATGGCCACACCATTTGAGATTTCTAACACATTCATTCTCAAATCAAAATAAATTATCTTTTAGTTTCAAGAGAAAAGTGAAGTTTTAGCTAACAGCGACAAAGCAGAGAGTAGACAACTAAAGTGATTCTGACACTGTTTTCTCTCATATTAACCATTTGAATACAGAAAAAAAAAATCAAAAAAATAGAGAGTTTTAGAGAGTTTAGGCTAGATTGGATCCTTCAGTCTCTTGGAAACTGTTTATGGATTACTGAATTTGGGACAGCTACTACAAAATAGGAATCGGATAGGAATCAGATGCCATTCTTGAAATTTAGTTAGAAGTCTAAATGAACCTTGTTTAGTATCTCTTGAAAATTTCCATTTCTACATGAAAAAACAACCACTTCTACACCAGTAACAATCTTTGTCCCTGTTCATGCGACACAGAAAACATCTCACCTTCATTAGATTTCAGTAGCTCCAGATTTGTGCAAGTTCCCTGTTGGCATATACAAGGATACCAGGATATGCATTTTTTTTTCCCAAAACACCCAAGAGGTTACCAAACATGACTAATTCATGCTCATTTCTCTTTATGACACTTACTGGGTACACAGAACCTTGTGTTTGTTGGCTTTGCATGCTGTGGTTATATCTAATTTATGGGTTAAAGCTTCCTGGAAATGTCCCTCAGGGAGCATTAGCTCTAATAAGCAATAAAACCAATGAGAATGGAGCAGGGGGGTTTCATGTTCTTTTCTAGGGAGTGGGAAGGGATGGAATGAAATATACTAGTATTCTACACTATTTAATGAATATTGACAGATTCCATTTCCTTTTCAGAAGTGAAATAATAACAGCAAACATTTACGAACAAAGGACATAGCCTGTATTTACAGAATGGAAAACTTTGTCCTGGGAGAGTATTATCTGGAAAACTCATGATAGAAAACTAGGTGAAGACCCATCCACGGAAATGAAATTATCTCAATTTATAATTGGCATTTATAATCTCAATTATAGCATTAGTGAGGCTGTTACAGAAATACAAATTCTTTGTGGTAGTATTTCAAGGACAATGTTAAGAAGCTGTGGGAAGATTTCAGATAGCCAGAAGAATGCCCCAAGACCAGAAAGCATATCCTATAGGATGAATCCTATAGGATTAATCAAACTCAACTTAGTTCTGAAAGGCTGAAGAAAAGGCAGCCAACCAGGGGAAATAAATAGGTATTGGGATCACAATCCCCAAGTACCTAAATGTTACATTTTTTGATGAAAGAAGGGTTCAAAAAACAAAATCTTAGAAATATGAGAGTAATGAGTCATTAAAACCATTCATCCAAAGGGATGTAGGACTCTCTATCTCTTCAGATCCCTAAAGGAAAATTGTGTATCTTTTTAAAAGTTTTTTTCATTATCTGTGTATGAAAGAAGGTCAGAATATAGCAGGGGTCTTTTTTTTTTTTGGCCTTTAAAAACTAAGTGAGGGTTTTCATAGGAAAATAATTAATCCAAATAATACAATTTGCCATGCTGACAGTAGATTTTTTGAATGAAAATAGGTTAAGACAAATCAGGCTGACAATTCATGCCATTTCAGATTGTTAGTATTGCTCGTGCATCTAGATGCACTTATTGACCAATACACATACAATTATTGAGACCTGAAAGAGAAATCTAGCTGGATAACCAGCTGATTAATGCATTAAATCAAAGGAAATTCAGCTCTTACTCAAGGTCTTGAATGCAAAATAGAAGGCAGTTCTATTTTTAGCAATGCTTAGGAGGCTTTGAGCACCCTTCATTCTGTTATTTAAATTTCTCATCTCAGCTGTTCAAGTTCTCTTATTAGCTGCTAAATATGACAGGATATGTCATAAGGGACCACCAACTAAGAATTTGATACAAAAACACCAGGAACTTCTTACTTGTAATAGATCTGAATCCTGCTGATGCACACCTTCCTGTAGTGATCCCCTAGGGAAGGACTGGAAAAAATGGATGTCTAATCTAAGGATTTTTGACTGAGCACGAAAGTATTAGAAACCCATGAATTCTTACAAGAAATCCCATCATCCCATATAGACCCATCTCATACAGCAGTGATGCTGGGTAGCCGCACAAACAGCTCTTGATGGCTGTGAAGAGAATGCACACGTCTGGGAGAGCTGACAACAAGCCACACTGAAATGCCTGGGTGTCGAAGCATGAGGTAAGGAGACATTCAACAACAAAGGTGATCTCCACTAATTAAGGGAATCTTCACATTGCATGTTTTCCATATAGTTGGACATAAATTTATGTGAATAAACTATATTAAACAAATAAGAGCCTAACATTCAGGTATGAACTTAAAAATGAACTACTCTGTGAGCAAAAATCAGTGACAACTGCAAGTTCTCAGGATATCCCCAAGAGTTTGCTTTCAAGCAGTCAAAAAAGAAAGATGTATGAACAACTGTAACCACTAAAATTCTGTTTCAAAAAAGCTCTGCCCTTTGATGCAGAGCAAACAGGTTGAGCCACAATTCTGACCTTGATTGAGTAGTAAACGCAACAAACACTAGATATTTCAAAAGGCATGGTTAATTTTCTTAAAAGACTGTGAACATCATAATAACATTAGGTAGCTATGTCTTTAATGATACCTTATTCACATCAACACAAACTAACCATTTTAATCTATAAAGAGGAGCTGAGCAACTCATGGTATCTTGATGAAAAAACAAAACTTCCAAGATACGCAGATACTTATCAAGAGCACTTCATCAAAATAATAAGCTTTTCACCCCCAAAAGAATCAAAGGAAAGACCTGAATAGCTGACTTTTCCCTCTATTATATATTTTTGGTGTTTGTATTTAAAAGACTCTTGAGGAGTGCTAATTGAAAAAGGCAGGGTAGTTCAATATTAACACTATGCTGTTTAAAGAAAAGGCGCCAAGGCATATACAAGATAAGCTTGTATACTTGTTCTTTTTGTTCAATACATAGTTTACGTAAGCATTATTTAAATGTTAAGTATATATAACATTGTTAGGTGTAAGACATATAAGCATCTACCTGCTGGAGAAAAAAACATCTGTTTTCTGGGGTTTTTTGTGTGTTTTCATCCTGCAAAAATCCACCCAAAAAAGTATATTTGTTTAATATAGATGAAAATCTAAGGTTGATTTCAGTAGATAATATTCTCTTATGTTTCTAAAGACTCCTTGATACTTACTAGAGAACTGACTTACATGTTTGCAGGCAATTCCACCTGAAGTTACATCAGAAAAGAGGAGGAATTAATCCTAAGTGGTTTGGCACCTGTAAGACATTGTGGGTTAGAGCAACACACAACGTCTTCCAAAGCACAGTGAGGCCCTTGTGCAGCACAGACACATTTCCAGAACAATGCAAAATGCAGTAGGGATTAAACACAATTATCGAAGAATAAACTCTCTTCCCCATGCTGTTATTTTATGCCTTTTATTTTATTAATAAGAGGCAAGCTACATGTAGGGCTTCTGGGAGTTTGGAATTGGCTTCACTAAATTCCAGAATTTGAAGACTCCTGGAAGGAAGTGCTAAACTTTACACATAGATGATTTGGAAGAAGCTGGACAGAGAAGATGGAATAATCAGGGTCCTGTATAAAGTTTCTTTGCTGAGTATGAGTTAAGATCAGCATATTAATTATTGCCTACCACTAATTGATTCTATGGAATTTGGGCTTCTTGGTTACATGGAACACTTAAGCATTGCATAGGTATGTGGCAGTTGCCTATACCTAAATACGTAATTTCTCCCTCTTCATTTCTTGATGTCTATGTGACAGCAAAAATCCCCAACTAATGTAATCAGAACAAGTTAAAATTCCACCAGACAAGGATATGGTTCAAGATATTTACTTTACATAAGGCCCTCTAACAAAATTACAGTATCACATACAAAAGAGAAGCAAATAGGAACAGACTTATTATCCATTGGCTATCAGCCAGAGGACCTCATAATATTCTAGCTCTACTGACAATATCAAAAGCCCAAGTACTGCCTCAGATGCCGATGCCACCTTTGAGAAACATCCAAGATTTTCCTACTTAATGACAAGTTAATGGCAATCTTCTACACCTTTAGTGTAAAACCATAGGCAGGAAAAAGGATGGGTGGCCAGGATATAAGAGTGAATATTATAAGGGTGGCTTTGCTGTCAAAAATTAGACCTACTGCCAAGACCTTTAAGATCTATCACTGTGCTGTGTTTGGGAACAAGAATTCATACGGCCACACAGAGTGACTTACTGTCAGCCTCCCTTCATCTAGAAAATCAGGAAAAATTGTGGTGGATGTAGGTTTAATGTTGCTTAGAAAAGTATAAGCATCATAGTTTTGAAAAAGTCTCAGTAAGTTACAATTTTCACTTTACGCTCCCTCACCTACTCTAAGCCTCTTGTGTTCCTTGGTGTGCAACTGGAAGTAACTAGAGATCT
>NW_010583049.1:61517-86983 GCF_000705375.1 Tinamus guttatus | reverse complement strand
TGAATATTTCTGAACAGGAGAAGGATAATGCTCTTTGGAGAAGGTCTAGGAGGGCCAATAGATATTTTAGGAGTAGAGAGGAATATAAGAGCTGGAAAACAGGTTCATATCCTAAAACAAGAAGCAAGACAAAAAGTGAACTGTGGAAGCAAGGTAAGGGACAAAGCTAAATCTGTGTGGACTAATCTGAACTAGAACTCCTCTTGTTCTGGGACTTACCTATTACGGCCCCAAATAAATTAATGATTAGGGTAGCATGAATTGTGACCTCTCATCTTCGGAAATAACAATTAAACATTATTTTTCTGATGAAATTATATTTCCCATTGCACTAGATGTAATTATATATAAATTTGAGAAGGGACCTATGTCCCAAGGACTGAATGTGTCTGTCATTTTCTGACCTTGTTACATGAGAAAGAACCCCAACTGGCTTAACCTGATGTAGCTGCCCTGAAACTGAAAAAAAGGTCCTCAGTTGCATCAGCTGTGGACTCTTTCTGAAGAAACACAGGTAATCTTGTAGAAATGTATCAGAATTATAGACATAACAGTGGTTTTTGTACTACTTTTTCTTTACTGCTTTATCATCACTCCAATTTATGATTTATTCGTATAACATGACTACAGACCTGAAAAAAAGCCTGGTCATGGCAGAAGGTACAAGATGCCAAATAGCCTTCTAAAATAAATACACTTTTCGGGACATCAAATAGCCTGTTGTCCCCTGGCCTCCTTTGGGGGAACACTTCTGTTGACATAAAGTACATATTTGTGGCAGGTGAACATTTGTTTTCATAAAAACCCTGAACTAAACTCTGCTGACCATACTATTTAGCAAGTAACTATCCACTATTTGCTTAAGCAGTCCATATATTGCATCAAAAGACAGATGATCAAATGCGGAAAAAATATCAGCAGCTCTGCCACGTACAGCTGCTGAGACCATTGAATTCAAGGGCTTTAAAATAGCTTGCTTAAGAGATATTCTGGAGACGGGTGACAGACAGTTTCAGAGCATAGCATGTATGCAGGAGTTTCACAGAGCCCATAAAGATATGGAACTTGAGAAGCAAGTAATGCATTCTTATCCATATGTGAAACTTGAGCCTATCAGGGATACAGTAGTGTCTCCACTGTACCACTGGAAAAAAAAATTGGATGAAAGGGAAGGAGCAGCAAGCACAAATCCCACTGCCCTCCCCAGTGTAACACACACCCTGCAAAGGCACAGGAACTTCTGTTGGAAACACCCTCGCTATCACGTCTCTACAGTCTATACCAACAAGGTCCAATGGAAATAACAAAAGAAGTGCCCTGCTAGGAATCCCTTCTGTAACAACACTAATAGTGAACAAATTCTTTGTCATGCTTTTAAAAACAGATTGCAAATAAAAATATTATGCCTCTTACATATTTGCCATAGCTGATTTCTTACCTGGATGTCCTTCTCCTACAGACTCTGATGTGAACATGAAAGCTCCTTCATCATCCAGCGTGTGATCACATAAGCCATCCACCGGCCCATTCATGATTTTGATGCTTTTCTGATGGATTATTCAACAGCAGTTGAAGAGTTCTGACTTTAGTGCCTTCTTCTTTTAAGGGAGAAGGTTCTATAGCAGCAGAACTGCTATTGCTTTCAGTCACTACCTCTTACGCTAACTTGAATTTCAGTGTGTGAAATCAGCACGTGCTTGTAGCTGGCTATGTGTGCAGGCAGTATGCATGTGCCTTTGCTCTGGAGCCCTACCTGGTTTGATCTGTCAGGCCCTGTGTTCCTCCTATATATGGAAAAGTGAAAGTGCCTAGATAATCATGTGAGAAAAATGGGAGAGCCCATTTCCTTGCAGGGGAGTTAGTTTAACTTTGCGATGTTTCACCAATTAACTCAGCTCTTGGAAACATTTTGGATTAAAACCATGCAAGATTGGTAAAGCTAAAAATTCAAGTGAGCAAGAAATAATGCAGAAGTGCTGGTTGTTTTTCAGTCCAGCTCCTCCTTTAGTTTGACTCTCCCCTAATTCAGGGATCTATGTTGTATTTCCAACCTTTTGTTGTGTTTTAGAGAGATAGATAAAAAATCTGTAAATGCATGTCTCCGTAAAAGGCTGGAAGAATTGTTCTGCATTATATGATTGTATTTTCTTTTTTCTTTTTTTATTTCTTTAAATGTAAAATTCTCTCCTGAAACATTTTCATTTTCATTCATTCTACATGCACATTTAAGCAACATCTGATAAGATCTAGTTTACGAGCAGTTTCTCATTTACACAGATCTCTCCCTTTAATCTTTGCCTTTCTTTTTCTCTGTCCTCTCTTCCTTTAGTTAAGATCCACCCTAATTCTTTTTTATATTGTCTTATATTCCACGATCATTAGAGATGCACTAACTGCCATAACTTTCAGTAAAGGTGGCTGAAAGGTCACAGATTTTTTTACTGGATGAGGAGAGATGGAGGTTGATTCATTTTTGGAATACAGCTTACTTCAGCTTGAGAGAAAAAAATCAACATATTTGTACCTGGGGAACAGACATCCCATTGCAAAATCCATCAAAACCAAAGAAGCTGTTGCTCAGTTTGGCTACCGAATATTTCGTCTACAGCCAGATGGTTAGTGTCTGGAAGATACTGTTGGAGTGACAGGCATAAAAACAGGTGGCATTTTATGGATTTACATGTCTGTAAGTTAGTGTGAAAACTCGCAAGTAAACATACCTATGAAGCAGGCTCAGAAAATACCGGGCACTACCGAACCATTACTAAAAATAGTGTAATTATTCTTAATTCATTTACACAAATCATTCTGGTATCCATTTCAGACCAAGTCATTGATCTACCAAAATCAAAGGGAAAATTTACTTTACCCCAGTAACCATTGAATCCTACTCCTTTAATCATTTATTCAGATGTGCACGTGAAGTACTGATACGTGGACCGGAACCGACAACCTACTGCTTGTTCCATAGCGCTTGCGATTTTGGCAGCAATGAAATCCTTACCACTCTTCTGTTTAGTAACAGAGCTACTTTATATCAAACTCTTGGTCAGTGTTATTTAAAAGATCACTTCTCATAACTCCTTGAAATTAAATCTCTGTATTCCTACAAATTTGTGTAAGAATTTAAGAAAATTTTCACTTTCTGCCTACATTCCTGAAAACAATAGCCAATTCCTGTGAATGTTGACCAGTAATCTGCTGTAGCATTGGCCCATCTCTATTTTACCATTGACATGGAATAGGTCATTTTAAAGAACATTTTGTTGCTTTTCTACTGCACAGAAGCCAATTCACAGAAATGAACAACAAAGCACACTGGTTGCCCTTAATGCAAAATTCACAAATTAAATGCATGCTATAAGGTATAGCTTTCCTGGGAGTAAACTGTCCTCACCTCGCTGACACTAAAATTCTATCCCAGTCTGAATAAATAATGCATTAACAGCACCTACAAATCTGGAATATTACAAAAAATTAGAAGGGCAAAAAGTAACTAATTATATTAACCCCAGTTAATGGATAACATTTAAAAAGACTAAATTTTTAAAGTAAAATAACACCAGTGAGAGTCATTCCTTCTTAAATGCAAATGCTTTCCTTCACAGAAGCACAGAAAGATGTGGTGGGATGGATAAAGCAGCTGTGACAAAAGTTCATTTTGGACACGGAAGAGTTTTCATTCTAGTTCTACAAGTTATCCTCCAGCAAAAGCAAACAAGATTGAATATTCACAACATGAGTTCCACCCTCACTTGCTTCTGATCCCCTTATCTTGGCTTTCAACCCCACGTGAGATTTGGAAATAGGCGTTCAAATTTTTTTAAGGTGACAGGCAAAATGCAAAACCAGGCCTGTCATAATTCTGTTATTGAATGGAAATGTGCTTAAAATGCTGAAGAGCGTAATTAATTTGACACACAAGAAAACAGTTTGTAGGCCTCCTGTTTATTTTGCCTTTGCAGCTCCTCTCTTAGGACTATGTCTGGCTAGTTAAATGCACTGGTCCTACAGGCCTTTGGAAGGTCAGCTTCATTAAAATAGTGTCTCCCTTAGTAGTATTCTAGAAATGCTGCACAGCTGCATTTCACATAACTTGTGTAAAATCTCCTGCTTGAACTGTTTTCATGTGTGGTCTTACTATCAAAAACAACACATCTGCTTCATGACCACGAAGCATCCCAGTATGTTCTTTTCCCAGATAGCTGTGACCGGCTCTAAATCACTCTAGGGTTAGGTAATGTTTAATTTGGGTTCTTATCCCAGACAATTTGATTTGTTAAATATTTGTAAAAAGGTAAGATTGTGCTCTACCATCATGTGTTATTAGCCCAGATCTTCTACCTATGCAAAAAAAAAAAAAGATAATAGCAAAATAATGATTGATAATACTATTTTTCTATGTTATATACTACTGATAATAACTCACCTATTAATGTAATAGGCTCAGAAAATTTCTATCGACTTTGTTGTAAAATTCAGCTCTTTTGTGGCTGGGCCCAAAGAAAGTCAGTTTATCTGCTAATGTCTTTATAATTCCTACAGTGTTCGTGAATGTATGAAATATCTTTATACTACATTCTATTACATTTAGTCAGAATATGCTTAATGGGAAAATCCCCTTGGTCAATATATCTCCTGTGCATTAAAATGATGCAAAACATAGGAGAATCATGACATAAAAATAGCACTATCCTTCTGAATATTCCTCTAAGTATTTATTCACATCAACAGTGTTGATCCCAGCCACTCAAATAACAACATGAATAACTGCAAGAGACACCATCCCATGATTTTGCTCCTTTTAGCTCCTAGTAGTTCTGCAACTAGACTATATGGTTTTACTGCAGTCTTGAGAAAGCCCTGAAGATAACAAAGTGAAAAACATGTAACTGAGAAAAGAATTTTATGAATGGCTGCTATTAATGCTGCTGATTCTCTGGACAGATATGACTGAGAAATTGTCTTGACCCTAGACCTTTCATGACATATTCTCATCAGTTTGTTTTAGCTGCTCACCTTCTCCTTTCCTGCCTATATCTACTTTTCTACCCCATTTTCCTTCCCTCAATTTGCGTTATTTCATCTCCTTTGGCCTATTTAAATATGTCGTCCTTTCTTTTTTATTTTTTTTTTTACTGCCTCTCTTTTTTTCTAACTTTTTACTGATGTCTTATTTATAAGCCACTGAGAATGGAGCCTGCATGGATAAATAGTATCTGTAGAAATGAGAAAACACGCTAGAGCTAATAGCTTCCAGATAAAACGCTGTCACAGTGGACAGGGAAAGAAAGGGACAGGTTATCCCTCAAACTTGGTTATCCTCTATTTACCTGAAAGAATCATGTTTTCACTGGAAGCCGTATAGATTTGGACTTATTCGCTCATACAGATTTTGTTAACTCTTAGCAACCTATTTTAGGAAAAAAGAGAAGTCATGAAAACACTCCTGAGAGCTTCTAAATAGTTAGAAACACAGTCTTAGAAAACCATTGCTTAAATTAAGTAATTTGCTCCCTGACCACAACTTTCAAATGGAAAGGAAAATGGCTCAATTTGTAAAGATCACACATTTACATAATAAAACATAAAAAATCCATTATCATTAAAGGACCCAGATTCATGCTCAACTTTAACAACAGAGAGAAATACTTCATGCATACAAATAACACACATAGGGAAGTGTTTTTCTAAATGAGTCTGTTTTTTCCTCTCATTCACATTATCAGATATGATTATACTAAAGCTAATGGTTTAGCAGGCAGCTAACAGTTTAAGTTTTTATCCTGGTAATTATTCTCAATTTACAAAATAATGCAAGACATTCATTCCTGATTGATGCCTATGGAAGGAAAAGATTCGTCCAAGTGTTTTCAAAAAAAATGTAAAGTTAATACTCATTTTATTTGTGCTATTTATTAATAGTTCATGCAATATAAATGTGTTTTCAAGGATTTACTGCAGTTGATCCTTTGCCTGATATTGTAAATATGAAATTATATTCCCTCACAGGGACATCTTTGAGGGTTTTTTGATCTGTTTGATCTGATTTAGTCTGCATACTTGTTTTGGGGAAGGTTGCAGAGGGAGATTATTCTGTCTTGTTTTATCGTTACCGTAAGTTATTGTAAGGAAGGTTTGTTTCATTGGGTTTCTTTTGCATGAAGCCTGACAAGCCTGGTCAGAGCAATAGAGGTTGAATATGAGGAACACAACACAAAACTCCCACCTGTTGCAGAATACTCAGCTCTATCTATCATTACCTGAAAATCTAAGTGGCTCAAGGCCTCTCAGTCATGCAGGTGTAGAATTTCACTGGCTCATAGACATTCATAGCAAAGTCCAATATTATGGGACAGAAAAACAGATTCTGATCATAGAAGAAAAGGAGGCAGCAATGAGTGTTAATCTTCTTTATTAATCTTCTTCATTAACACGATGAGTGTTAATCTTCTATCACCCATCATTCCTCCTTTCATGTAATCTTTCTCCTTTTCTAGAATACAGGGCCTCTTGCAATCTCTGCATGCTACCATGAGCAATTCAGCTATTTCATCCCTGAGTTTTCTTGCAACTTTCTGGATGAATGCAAATTTCAATCACAATAATTTCTTAATGCTCATTTTATCTAACTTACTCAACAGTTACTTCAGCTTCAGAGAGAGCCTCTGGTGAGTCTGCCATCTGCTTTATCTTCCACTCCTCCAATTGTCTTTCAGATTCTTCCAATATGAACATCAAAGCAACTAATGCTTGTCCATTTTGCAGCTCTTTGACCTCAGCTTCTCTATTCCACAGACATCATGGAATCACGAAACAGTTGAGGCTGAAAGGTCCCTAGCCAAGCCCTTGCTCAAAGCAGGAGCAACTCAGGTTGCTAAGGCAGGGCCTTGTACGTGAAATAATCACTTCAAGCTGCTTCTTAGGATACAGTTGAAGGATATAATATATATACACTTTATATAATGCCTAAAATAATGAAACTAAAATACTTTTAAGACCAAATCTTCCTTTCATTAAAGTCAACAGTAGTCAATACTACTGTTCTACTGTTCCTGTTCAATACCTGTTTCACAGGGAACAGTTTTTCTTTTGAACTGGAAACCAGCATGGAATTCAATACTATTTTTCTACTTTTTTTTTTTATTATTTTTTAGCTGATCATATTTAAACCATCCCTGTGATCATTGCCCAAGGCTCTGGTATTAACAGATAAATGTCTGTTTACAAAGACATGTATTATTAATCCACTGGATACCTCTATAGGGGTATAGGGAATAATTTCATGCACAATAAAGATAAATTAAAAAATTGTCTGTGTTTTCTAATCAGTCTTCATCAATTAGAACTGGTATACCATAAGCAAATACTTTTTAATTTTGTTGCTTCCTATAGAAAATGTTAAACAATCCTGATATAAATTTAGGTATGCCTTTAATCCTTGTCTGTTTTTCCCATTCAGGTTGCAAACTTTAAACACCAATGTACTAGCATTTGCTTGCATAGTGCCCTATTACAATAGAATCATAAACTCTCTGGGTCCTCCAGAAATGATAAGGAGGTGGATGACAGAGTAGAGCCGTATTCCACCTTTGCCTCAAACAGCAAAAGGCTTTTTCTTTAGTAAATGTAACAGTGTGTAACTTACATAGCTTCTCTGGGTCCTCCAGAAATGATAAGGAAGTGGATGACAGAGTAGAGCCATATTCCATCTTTGCCTCAAACAGCAAAAGGCTTTTCTTTAGTAAAAGTAACAGTGTGTAACTTACATAGCGTTAGAATTTAGCTAATGATATTTATTTTCATAAATTACCCATTCATTGATTAAATTATGCCTTGAATTGAAATGGAAAAGTCTTTGATTAGAAATGTCTCCCTTTAACCTTAAAGCAAATCCACATGACACCCCTGGATGTCTCTTCCATTCCCATATTACAAGGGGTGTGATAACACCTAAGATATTCATACACCCACAGTTCCTTGCTGAGGAATATTTAGGACTCCTTCCTGTTAAATGATAGGTCTGTTCGTCTGTGCAAACTATACCATTATGAACAAACTAAGTTCCAGTACAGCCACAGATCTATAAATCAATTTGGCAGTTTCCTAGCAGCTTGGGATCTTCTGCATTCACGTAGCTTGTGACATTATTAGTGTACAGACTTTCTCAGTGCCTTAGGAAACAGTCTTTTCCTAAGAGAGCTTTTGCTGCAGTGGTTTGTAGATCTTTACAATACAGGTGGTCTTTAGACTTTGAAACAAATATTGACTCTAGTACATGAAGTCAGGTTTCAGAAGCCTATCTGCAGGAACACAGTTGTGGAATCTGCAAGTTCTGGCTTCCTGACAAGGGACATTAGGTTAAATTCAGACACTTTGGACTTTTACAAGATAGAGAAAGCCGGAAGACTTTTCTTTCTTGAGGTGTAGGACTATAATTTCTTGTCTTAACCATTCAGTGATCAGAAACCTTCATATAAGCCTGCATTGTGTAGGGGAAACTAATCAATATTTACAGAGATACCTCATTTATTTTCCCAGTGAAATTACTTAAAGGCTTCATTCATCTGCATGATGCAAGCAAGCACATCTATTTGCACAAACAATTTTTGAATGCTTTATACATATATGGCTTGTTTCACAAGCAGTACTGTGAACAGTGCTCGAAAAGCTGGATTTGCTCATCACATTCTATTCTGACGTGAGTGACGTACAGGGTACTTCATGTTAACAAAATTCCAGGGAGGCAATTTTAAACCTCTCTTGCAGGTCTGAATAACTCAAAGAGAAAATCTCTTAATCTTTAAAAAGTCTGGACTTACTTAGACTAGTTGTTTGGAATTTAAAAAATACTTATGATGATTAGATCCTAAGAGAATCTAATGACATTTTTAATAGCATTTTCTACATAATTTTCTCTCTTTTTCTTCAGCCTCTTAGAAGAAAAGACTCCTCATCTAGTCTACACAAATCTCTGACATTATGGATTTGCTACAAAACAGCCCTTCATATTCCAATAGGGCACATTATGGAATGTTTCAATGAGATATTTGATAGTGTGTTACATGAGAGATTTGGTATTTCACGGAAACATCAGCAGAGGTCTGGAAGGCATTTCAAATACAGTAGTACTCTAAAAGGGCTTCTCTGGATAAATTATTGGAAAAAATTATAGTGTTTCTACTTGTTTAATTCATAGTAGCAAGATTTTTAAGCAGCAACAAACACTCTAAATTTTGCAGCTTTGAGTAAAATTCCCATCTCATTTTAGAGAAATGAATGAAGTAAGTTTGTTCACTGGGTCTGGTATTTAACACACAGTAGATTTTTACATTCATTTTGCATGACTTAAAAATGACTGCACAGTGCAGTGAAGTCCAGATTAAAGTCTACATTTCTATCTGAAGAAAAAGATATAATGAATATCTCGCAACAGTGTTATTCATTATTCATAGCCATGGATTATTCACAGCCTTTTTGGAAATGTTCCTACCATTACTGCTGCAGAGCCCAGGGAAGGTTGCCATTCAAGTGGCAATTTCAAATACTTAACCTTGACAAATATACTGGCAAACAACAATTATCATTATCTTCCATTTATATTGGAAAGATTTCATTACCACTAGGTGTTTAGCAGTTTCAAATCATCATTTCTGAAATAAAACACAGACACAATATTCTTAGATGTCTGCTTAACCAGAGGACATTAGATAATGCATGAAGGTACATAGCATCAATACTAGGGCATAAATGGTACTAAGCAAAAGTACCTATAGTAACCACAGTTCTCCATGATTTCAAAGAAAAGGTTGACACAGGCTCCTGAATTCAGTTAGCAACCTGGTATCCAGAGAAAACTCTGGGAAATGTCAGCAAAAACAAACTGTGCAGGTGAAGATATTGCCCCCTCTCTATCTTTGTTTTTGCTTCATTTTCCAAAAATGATTAAAATCATTAGACTAAGACTTGATTCATAAACAACTAAAAGCAAACAAGAAGTTTTAAAAGCACTCTACAAACAGTTTTCCATAGGCATGAATATACATATATAGGTACACACTCTTTTTCTACAGTGTGTATAAAAATTCATGGGGAATCTATTCCTATTACTTTCCCCACTTCTAAACAAGTGTTTTGTCATCACAGGCTTCTTGAAAGCACTTAAAGCACTGCCTGAACACCACCTACATCATGATGATGCCTTGAAATGAGATGAAGGAGTTGTTGTTTAGAATAATTAGGCTTTGAACATTTACAGTATCATGGAATCTGTATAATTATTGTCATAAATTTTCATATGTATTCTGCTGAGTACACAACCAAGTCATGTTCTCTTTGTTATTAAAACAGAATGTTTATCGAGAGAAAGAAATGCAAGTAACAGCATTGCAAAAGTGGAAAAAAAAAGTCATATGCGGGATTATAGACGTTTAACAAATATAAAAAAATAGAAATGAGACAATCTTTTAATGATCCTTCTAAATTAATTAGCAATAAGAACATATGTATCTAGTGATTTTCCTTTCCTCGTGTTCTTGGTATTTCTGCTATTGATGGATAATTGGCTTTCTACTGGAAAATACGGAAGAGCCACCAAAGACTGCTATACTAACAAACATGCTTCTGCTAGAAGTAGATATATAAAAACTTTGTCTCTGCTGTGAAGGCAAATTTCTACTCTTCTACTGCCGAACAGCATTAGGTCTATAAAAGAGCTAAGTTGAATTAGCGAGGTATAATGACACTTCTGGCTACCAGCAACGGGAACACTTTTAGGAAGGAGAAATATCAGGACCAAGGATGTCACACCTCTCTTATGAAACATGTGAAAAGGTCAAAAAACAACAAAACCAAACTTGAATATGATCTGATAATGTTTGCAATATGAATGAAGACTGCAAACTTCAGAGTTTGGCTCTTATGAACTAAGTTTGCAGAAATGGAAGATTTTCAATGCAGAGTATTCAAGTTAGACTCATTGCAAAAAAAACAAAACAAAACAAAACAAAACCCACATTACTCCAGGAAATGTAGCAATGATGCTAAGTTAGCTTCCTCAAGAAGGAACATCCCATTTCCATTCTATAAAGGGAAACTCTCAGAAGTCTGCAGCTATACTAGACAGGAAGGAGAAGGAAATAACTATAGCAGCTGTTCTCTTTGCATCCTGAACCCTACTGCCTCTGCGTAGGGTATTTGTTTATCTCCTTCTACTTCCAGTCATATTTTCTTATCTCTTGGCTTTTTCTTTTTATCTTCTTCAATTGTTCCTATTAATGAATTTTTACTATGAATGTCTTAGTGTCCTAAATTGATACCTATCATTTATTCTTTGTTTCACGGGTAAGTGGTTGTTTCTTTTTCCTGAGATTGACACTGGGCTTCTGCTATTTCTTCTTTCTTACATGCACAATTCAAGTTGCTTGAACAGACTTCACAATGCCATGACCAGAACTGTTCCTATCAATTTTACAATAAAAAGAAGTATTTGGCTCATATGTATTAGAAGGTACGGAAAATTCAAACCAGAGAGTCTTCCTCCTCAGAAATACGTTTGTATTTTGACAGCTATTATTCTGAAGTCGAAGCTTGTATTTTCTGCTTTTGAAAATAAATTTTGAAATTGGCACCCATCATAAACCAGCATTATTAAAGGTCTTCTCCAGCCATAATGATTCTATGATTATTCTAAGATAGCCTATCTTTTTATGCCTTTAGAAATCTTAGTTTATGAGAGTACTAATGCTATGTCTACAACTGCAGTTCATTACTAACCACTTGTCACTTACTACCAATAGCTTAGCATCCCAACAGCAAAGGTCAGAAGACAAGACATTTGGCGATTTTGGCATTGCCAGTCAGTTCTGTTTAGTTACCTGTCTGCTTCTGCAATACCCCCAAAAACTGTTGCTGGGATTCTCTAAGTCTTTAGAAGCAAGGTGACTGCAAGGTGACACAGTGACTGCCATGTGTAATCATTTTTTAGTCACATACCCACACATTCCCACATAGCTGGCATGAATGTTTTCCCAGGACTCAAGCAGGAGTACCGCCAGTAAGTTCCTTATGCACACAGAGAAAGCTAGAATATGAAATTCATTTCCAAATTTTTAATTTGCAAATATTTGAATCTATTCAAAACTGAAGGCTTAATCTGGGCAATGTTTATATTGTTGAAATAATTTAAACAATAACATTTTATTTTACTAAATTGCACTAATTTATTTATCCTTCTCAAAAAAAAAATCTAGTCAATATAATTTTTTTTTAAGCGTGAAAAATATCAATAGTATATTACTTCCAGCTGTAAGAACTTTTACACATTTAGGTAGCAACTTGCTTGTAGTCACGGAATAGTGAAACAAGAGCTGTAGCTGCTGAAGCAGACGTTTGAAGAAATACAGTAAAGAAGAAAAGGAAAACTGTCTTGACAATACTGTATTTTGTGTCATGAGTCAGGCTAAGTATATAGGAATATGAAAGTCTGGCTGTACTCCTGTGATCTTCTGTGCCAAGTAAAGCTTGGGTGAATTCTCAGACAGATTCTTATTGCACATAACTATACTAAGTTTCCATAGGACAGTGTTGGGAAAAAAAAAAAGTTGGAATAGTCAGAAGACTCAAATGGAGCTAGCAAAAACCTAGTTTTGACCAATGGTGAAAACTTCTATCCTAAATATCCCATATTAAGAGATCATTGCCCAGAAAAACTGGGGAGATAACAGTGTTGCAGTGTTCCAGATGACTGATCACAATTCTTGTTGAGAAACTTTCTTAAATACATTTTAAATACAACTAAAAGCAGTCACACTTAGCTGAAGCCTAAGTGAGAAAAAGAATAGCAATGGTGCACCTTTTAATGGAGGCTCAGATACATATGCTCACTGAAAAAAATGTTTAAGAACAGCTGCCTCAGAACTTCATAGGAGTCCCAGCCCTGGAAATTTTCAGCTGTCAGTGCCTAGGGGTAACTTTTCAGTGCAGCTAGGTTTACAATGAAACAAACAACAGATCTAGTTTCCAGGGTAACAACTATCAGCTAAATAAATAGCATTTTTTAAACTTATCTACTACACACATCAGCAGCAAAACCAAAATCACTTAAGATAATGAACCAAAGACAGGTGTGTCTGCATTCAGCCAGTTATTTCTGCAAGAAAGTCCATTCAGGAGGTGGGGTAGAAAAGAAGCAGAATGATTGGAGAAGCCCACAACACTCCCAGGAATGTGACTTGAACCTGAGCAAAGGGGAGCTGCACTGCCCCTCTGCTGCAGTGGGCATGATTTGTTACTGGGTTCCTCTCCCCCACCCTCCCTGCAACAATTAATCTCTTTTTTATTTCTGCAGCATTTTTCCCAACATGTAGTTGGAGTCAATCAACCATATTTTAAAACTAAAAATATCAGAAGTTTAATAAATCCAAAATGAGGTCTCAGAGGTAGAACTCGTGTATACAGAGCCAGTCCTATTACTATCGATTTCAACAAGAGCTCTTTCAGCAGCTTCAGTGAGAACCAAATTGAAATCCTTAAGCTATTTCCTCAGTACACCAGAAATATTTTTTTTTTTAAAAAAAAGTTTGAAGCAAAAACTAAGAACAACAAAAGCAACTGCATTACAGAGCTGAAGAAAATGGTTCAGTTTATTATGAAAAGCCAAACAAAATATGTGATCAAGTTCAGACACCCGTCATCCTCCTCCCACAGGAAAGGCTGTTATCTTTATCTGGAATCTGCTAGACCACATCTAAATTAGAGAAAGCACTAATTAAAATAATCTTTTTGTCCAGAAAACAACCTGCTGAATTCAAACCACCAAATTAAAATAATGTATTTTTCACAACAATTTTCTCAAGATTATGGGGAAAAAGTCCTCTAGAGTAGCCGCTCCTGTTGTTCTAGATCTAGAAATGACTATAAGTAAAAAATGATAAAATATCCTTTAAGAGTTTGTTAAAAAACATTCCCAAACTTTCTATATAAGCTTAGCCTAGGAAGAGTAGGACAATTCAGAGAAAATTGGTATGACATTCCTAATAATTGATTTTTTTATATATAAATCAAGTCTAAGCTTAAAATAGACCAGACACAAAAAAAGGGGCAAGAGCAGGCTTGATTTTTAGTGAAACTAAACTCTGTGTAACTACAGAGACTTTTTCATAAATTATGGCTCAAACAAGAATAACCAGCAAGAAGCAATTGGTAAACCTTCTCTATCGGTTACACTTTCTGCCTGAAAGGATTTACTTTCCATGAATAAAACAACCATGCTTAGTATTTATTATAAATCAGTTCAATAAAAGGACTTTATCTTACCCCCAATGAATTCATGACCAAACAGTCAAAACACTAACGTTAAAAACTGATGCTCTGGAGTTCCTTTTTAAAACGGCTATAGGTTTTGGGTGCCCTAAAACTACAGATAAGATGGAAGCACTTTGCCTCTCTATAAAAGGCCATAACAGAAATAGTTTTTCAGTATTTAGCATCTTCTAAAATAACTTAGCTCAAAGAAAACAGCATAAATCACTCTAGCGTGACAGTAACTATGCTTTTTAAAAACAATTAAATGAGGGACAAGTCAACTGAGATGCAAATCCACAGCATTTAAGTTGGATATTTAGCTGAGAACTCTCCAATTCCGTGAATCAGAATCTCCTTCTTAAGACTTTTGCTTCATTGTGACAGTTCAGCTAAATGGCACATTTATCTTACATTTCTCCAAACACTATTAGTCAAATAATATCTATATAAACATATAAACAAAATAAATTCTTCCATCATAGGGAGTGAAACAAATATGCAAGATTGCTTGAGGGCTTATAATGATAATATCAGAAAAACAATAAACAAACCACCACCACCAACAAAACCAAACAGTCGCACTGGTAAGATATTTAATAACATGCATTAGCCCTTTTTAGAAAACAAAAACATGATTAGGACTCCATTTTCTAGCTGTATTTACTAGGCATCATTGTTGAAGTAAAGAAAGTAAGGTACTGTTAAGTAAAGCAGTTGATAGGTGACCACACATGTAAGTAATTTGTAATAGTAAAGTTCAGAGAAATTCAATTTTACATTTAATCCCTACTAACTTTGATCAGTTTTGTACATTTGACAGTTTTCATCTATATCCATAAGCTTTCTGTTGCTGCAGTTCATGCACCCAGTTCTCACAACAAGCTGACATGCTAAGCTTTTGCTTACAAAACCATCGTTGTGACTATAAAGGAAAATTATCCATTATAGGAAGGAAGGCTTTTTACTTGTATCTTTTCTTCTAAGAGAAGAAAAGAAGAAAAGCTTCTCTCACAGCAGAGCTCAGCTTCCATCTTGGTGAGCAGTCTGGTAGATAAACTGATTCATTTTGACCTATTCTGGGCTTGATATCCCTTTTCACCCTTAACCTGCAGTACTGCTGGAATGAGAACAGCTGTGAAAGGCCACATTGCTACCAGCACATTCTTTGAAGGCCTAAATAACTCTGTGCCTGCTCTGAGGACAGGAAAGCGGACAATTTGATAATTCTTCTGTCAATATTTAGCATCATGTTTTCAGCAACATTTTCCATCGCTTGCCTCTGAGTTCCATCTTCTTCATTCCACAAAAACAGTTTCAAAGGAAACAGGAAGGACAAGAAAGTGATCAGGAGCAGTCAGCATGGATTCAGCAAGGGGAAATCATGCTTAACACATCTGACAGCCATCTGTGGTGGAACAACCGCCTTGGTAGATGAGGGGAGAGCAGTGGATGTTGCCTACCTTTACTTCAGCAAGGCCTTTGATACTTTCTCCCATAACCACCTCTTAGGCAGCTCAGGAAGCGTGGGTTATGTGAGTGGACGGGAAGGTGGATTAAGAACTGGCCTAATCAGTGGTATAGAATCCATCTGGAGGCCTGTAGCTAGCAGTACCCGGGGCGTCGGTACTGGATCCAGGCACTCGGCAATAAGTTAACCACGAGGCAACGATGGACCCTTGTGGCCAAGAAGGACAGTGCGATCCTGGGGTGCAGAAGTGTTGCTAGCAAGTTGAGGGAAGTGATTGTCCACCTCTACTCAGCCCTGGTGAGGCCACATCTGGAGCCCTCTGTCCAGTTCTGAGCTCCCCAGTTTTCTGGTTTCTTACCACACAGTCTGTAAGTGCTCTTTCCCAGCTGCTGACTAATCATCTTCTCCCCAGGACAAGAAGGACACAGATCTACTAGAGAGAGTCCCTCATAGGGTTACAAAGATAATTAATTGACTGGAGCATCTCCCTTACGAGGGGAAACTGAGCTGGGCCTGTTTAGCCTAGAGAAGACTGAGGGGGGATCTTACCAATGTGTACAAATATCTTAAGGGAGGGTGTCAACATGGTGGGGCCAGACTCTTTTCAGTGGTAGCCAGCAATAGGACAAGAAGCAGTTGGCACAAACTGAAATGATTACTTTTAATAATAATTTAAAAAAAAAAAAAAAAAAGAATGTCAGGATAACAGAGCACTGGAACAGGTTGCCCAGAGAGGCTGTGGAGTCTCCTTCTCTTCAAATATTCAAAACCTGCCTGGACATGATCCAGTGCAATGTGCTCAAAGTGGTTGATTGGATTATACCATCTCAAAAAGTTGCTTCCAACCACAGTGATTCTGTGATACTCCACAGCAGGTTGCAGTTGAGAAAAAGGCAAAGAGTATTTTAAGATGCCTTAAGAGCAGAAGTCATTTTTTTGTTTGTTTTGTAATTATAGTTCTAAAGCTACCTATAGATTGTTTTCCATCCTAGTAAATTACTGAGCCAACAACTGTTTACCCTCTGGTCCCATACCTGATGTAAGGATTCCTACACAGGAAGGTGTAAGAGATCAAAACAGTAGACCCATTCACATCAAATTCTGTAAATGGGTAATTCCCATTAAGACATTTGAATACCTTATATCTTCTCTACATGAATAGATTAATATAAAACAGGAAAGGAGAAAGTAAATCAGAATCTGTCTTTTATTTTGACCTCTGCTAAGAAATTTTTTGATAAAAGAAAATTCAATACTATCTAAAATGAGGATGAGAAATAGCAACTGCAATAAAATAAAGAAAATTCAAAGTTAAAATAAGCAAAAAAGGCAAACAAAAGTTGCAGAACTCACAGTTTGTGGCTGGTACAGACACTGGTGTGTTTTCTTTAGGATACACTCTAGTGGATGCATATAACAAAACATAAACAGGAATATTATGAAAGGAGAGAAAATAAGAGCCAGATGTTGAAAATAGCTAGAATTATCTAATAGTACGTTTAAAATACTCCTATAAACTAAACAGAATTCCTAATCAAATATGAAGTTTGAAATTTTCAGTCAATATGATGAAATAAAACATAAATGAACATGATTTTTTGATCAATTTTTGAAATTTTAAATCTAAAAATGAGTTTGCAGAATATATACTTGCGCAAAAGCTAAACTCCATGTATTTATAGAGTTAATCGATTCATCTGAGATACGCATAAGAAGCAGTGGTACATACAGTGTTTATAGATGTAATTCAAACTGCAGTATCCTAAAGTGGGGCCTCTTAACTGCTGCTTAACATAAGTGTAATCATACCTGTGACAAAATCTGTTTACTGGAATGTGAACCATTCATTGCACACTCACACAACACATTCATCCCCCAGAAAGATTCTCAATGCTTTTGCTATTTTTATGGAAATCGTGCACGTATACCAATACAAAATAAATGTAGATACCAGAGCTAGACCACCTAGTCATACAAGTGGTCCCATTGTTCATTACTCAAAGAGGTACACAAATATTCATCAATATTTATGCCTGGGAAATGCTATTCTCTTGCTCTAATAACAAGGTTCATATCCAACATACAAATTAACAGTGTCTACAGTAAAAGTTATATGTCAATAGACATCTTTTTTTTTTTTTAATGGATGGTCATCAGCCTTATTATTTTAAGGGAAAAACAATAAATTATAAATCAATAGCGATCACCTTAAAAAAAAAAATTCATACCACTAAACTACCACAGCAGAATAAATTTAGGGCAGAAAAATTTACATGATTGATCTTTGCCTGTTGAGTGTTTTGATAGTTTACTGAAGACAGAAATACTTTAAAAGTCAGCTATAACATAATTGAAGCAGCAAAATGAAACTATCCCCAAAATCTCATTAATCCCAGAACAAAAGAATAGCAAAGAAATTGACTTTGCATTGAATTTATAATGAAGAGTATTTCATTACACAATGCTGAAAACAACAATGTTAATTGTCCAACTAACCTGTATTAATAGAAGAGAGTAAGATGGACAAACATATTTTAAGCCATTTAAAGAAATGCAATACAGACATACTGATTTGGTAATTCAAAAGACTTATACAAGATTGTTTTAAGAATTTACTAACCAAAAGTGGTATGTAGATATTCTTGTAAGACACTTGCAATTAAACTATATCACATAATGAACACAGTAGACTATAAAGTCTAGAGTAAGCCTCTAATGTTACAAAACATACCTCATGATTTTTAAGTTAAACAAGATTTTTAATATGTCTGTCTATAAGCCACAGAGAGCTCAATTTACCTCTTCCAGACAGCATATATCTTATGATTAAATTCTGGGGTTGTGCTAGTTGTGTAGAACTTTAAATCGTTCATTCTCCAAATCACAAATCATTCAAATCCTTGGAAAATCCTGTTTCAGTATTTTTTTATTCTTTTAATTTTGACTCAAGTTATCATATTGTTGCCCCAAGCCCAAGATAACCTAGATTATTTATGTATATAAAAAAATACATATTTATATTAAACTTTACATTTGTGGAATCATTAGCTAATAAGTAGAAAATATATTTACTGCTTTCATATCAGTTACAGTTTTCCATTGAGTCACCCACACTAGCTAGTATGGTTTAAGAACAACACAGAAGCACTGCATGTCAGAATTAACAGACTTTATACAAATACCAGGAAAGCACAGCAAACAGAAACAACAGATATATAAGCCAATTCTTTATATAAAATACATAATTTAAGTTATTACACTTCAGAATTAACAGATAATGTTTAGAAAATGTGTTTTCTGCTTTCAGATCAGTTGTCATTTTTCTTGTTCCAATTCTGCCATGAAGTCCGTTACACTCTACAATCAGAAAAAAAAAGGTTGTCAGTTGCTAGCATTAACTCAACTTTGAATAAAAATATTAATAATTAAGAACACATACCTGAAGACAAAAGTAATAAGTGTATGTCCACTGATTATACATAAAACTGAATGATTTCACAGGAAATCATTATGCATTAAATATACTGCCATGCCTTACAAAGTGAGGCTTACTTACTTGAGTGAGTGTCCTCTCACTTCTCTGGGCTGTCAGGTACAAAGATTAAAAAATTGAGCATAAAAAGATGCCTGTATAAAGCAGCATAGCACCATATTTCTAACAGTCATGTAATCACGGGTCTCAGATAACTTGCTTCTCAGCAGCCTTAATGAGCACTGAATATCTGATCTTGGATGTTAAAGGTTTGCCCAGGTATCGCTGTGCAAGACTGCATTCTGGTGTACAAACAACATACTTCAGACCATCAGAAAATATATGTTTGTTCAGTCACTTGAAAGCAAATATCTGTTCCTAAGGGAAAGGAAGACTATTGCCTCTCTGAGAATACTTATAATCTCATTTGTATCACATATGAATACAAAAGTGCGTTTTGAGAATTTAGTCAGCTATTGCCAGTCTTTTAGACAGCAGCCCAGGGACAGTTTGGAAATTATAGCCAAAATAAATTCCTTTAAACCCATAGGTAAGAACCAGCACAATCTTGACTGTGATAGTTCTGGCCTCTGATAATGTTAAAACAGATAAGCAAGTCTTTAAGAATCAGTATTCTATAATCTCAATGTACTTTCTGTGTACTTACATCATACTGTCCATTCTCATCCAGCTCCTCAACTCGGGTCAGATTAGGTGCTCCGAATCTATCTGTTAGTTCAGCTATTGTCTTTTCTTGCTCCTATAGTAACAAAAATGAGTTTTCACTTTAAGGCACTCCATATCATGAGTAATTATTTATAAAGAAGACTTCAAATATCTTAAAATGACTATACATTACAGTATAGTTGCATCCTACACAAAGGTGTTAGTATGTAAATAAGGTCTTGGTATTCTCATTATCTTTTCTTTTTAATGGACATATTTTTATACTATGATGTGCTCCATGTAAGAACCATTCACATTTAAAAGCTATACTAAGATAAACTTCTCAATTAGCACTTTATATTCTTATTGAAGTATCAGTAAGAGCCCATATATTTATATGGATCCATATAAGCACTTTTCATACAGTATAAATTCCCGAGAATTACACATCTTATGATTAAATGACATCCCATGTTAGAATCATAATTCTTTATTGAGGTACCACAAATGGAATTTACACTGACACACACTGACTAATGAATAGACAAGAGTCTATTCATTAGATCCAAGTTAGAATACTTTTTCACAAAAAAAAATATCAAGGACAGCAGGAAATAAACTGACCTTAAGCTAAACTACAGAATGAATTTATTCTTTATTCTGAATAGTAACTAAACAAACTTTATGGAATAGACCAAAAATCAAGTATAAAACTCAGATTGGAAGTAAATGGTTTGACATTCTTTTTCATTTTCACATAATTTCTTAAAATTATTCCTGATGCATTAGTTCAATGCCTGTAGGCCTCTGCCTTGCAGTTTGTATTTAATGCCTGCATCTGAAAAAAAGATAGCTGATGAACAGTATTTTCAAGTCCCTGACTAAGCTTTGGATTAAACCTCTTGATTTTTCTGATGCAACAGCCATTTCTCTGCTTTCTCTTTTTCTATCCTCTGCAGTTCCAATTCCTCACGCTCTCGTTGCAACTGTTCCTGCAGTCATTTCATGAAAGGACAAATTAGATGGAAAAATAATACCAAAGCATGCACTACCCTCCCTCCCCACACACATATAAATATCCATTTATCTTTCCCACCCCATTACGTTAAAATATACTTCATGACTGAAATATATATATACAAAAAAAAAAAGATACAAAGCATAAGACATAACTGCAATGTTAATAAGATGAAGTCCTTTCAGTGTAGGAAGGACAACATGGTTTTAATACCACAGGAAGAAGAAAAAGACAACTGAAAATCGAAGACAACTGTCTTATTCTTTAAGCCCTTTATCAGCATATTTCCATTATCTCCTATAACGAGGATTAAGTTCTCTGATACTTTGCACAGGATCCAACATAGAAAGATGAATCCATATACAATCAAATCTACAGGAAAGGTTGATAAGCTACATTGTTAACATGAAGCTTCATCATCAACCTTTACAATTTCCAATCAAAAACAACTGAATGTTTTCAATACAAGGTGTTTATGCTATATGAGCCCAAAATTCTGTTACAAGAAAACACCAGAAACTGCACAGTCTAAGCATTCACATTCAACAGCACTAGTGGCTACAGAATACTACAAACACAGCTATGTTGTAGTAACTGCTTTTAACATTTCCTTTTGGCATGTACAAGAAAAGCAAGGTTGAGTACACGACTAAAGCAGGAATTATAAATTATGTTTAAAAAAAAAGAGGCTAATTCTTCTGTATTGTTTGACTTCTTTCCTACAATCTATAAGAAATAATGTATTATTAAGTTTTCTGTGATTTATCACTAGACACAACCTCATAGTCTCTATTCAATTTACTCTTTTAAACAGTTCATGAAATCCTCAAGGAAATGATGTTTTTTTTGTCTGCAAATTAATAAATTCCAAATTAAAATAATAATAATAATAAAGCAAAAGTGAAATGGAACAAATGCAACTTACACTAGAATTCAGCCTAATGAGCTTAGCATGCATGGAAAATTGCACTTCTGTTTTTGGCTGTTACATGGGAGGCCAAATACATGAGACTCCTCTATAAAGAACAGTTAGAAAGGCACACGCATCATTATTTCTCACATTTCAAGTGCACACAGTACAGGATTGGAGTTGTCTTATGCTAACAGAAGGCTCCAGTAGCCTAAAACACCTCTTTGAATAAGGCTATACCTTAAAAAGGCAATGTTCATTCAGCGATTCATAACCACTTGCAGGAATGTGTAATTGTGTATACATTAGCACTACCTTTTCTGCCATACTGATACTACAATGCATGCAATAGCTTGAGAAAGTCAGTTATAAATCCTGGACCACCTAGCAGAAGTCTGTCAAAAAAGTTGCAGTGATTTCTAGCTTTATTTGCATGAGCTCTCCTGCAACCTAGGGAAGATGGCTCACTAATTGTAAGTTACTTCCACTGAAGTCTTAAATTGGCTGCTCTTTACCTTAGGCTCCACCATCTTTTTAAACAACATCTTACCACATATACTGTAAGTTTCCCTTCCCATCTGCTGACTAATCATCTCATTCATTATTTTGAAAGGTTAAAATACTGCTTTTAGGTCTCCTCCTTTCAAAATCATTATATAGAGATTAGAAGTATACAGAGTGCTATGAGATGCCACATCTACTATTATGATTAACTATTATTAACAGCTATTCACCTGACGTTGTTCTTCGAGTTTCTGCTGGATTAGAAGTTCCTCTTCTTTCATTTTTTCTAGCATTTTGACTTCTGCTAGGGCTGCCTCCCGTTCTTGTTCCAGCTCAGCCCTCTCCAACTTTCTCTATTATCAAATAGGTAAAACAAACACAATTAAAAAAAAAAGAGAGAGAGAATGAAAGAGAATAACTAATATAAATTATATTGCCATGAAAGTTTTTGCCTGAGGTAAAATCCACCTTTTGTTCTTCATCTAAGATTCTCCTGTAATTATAAATCCAATGTGCCAGGTACTCTATTGGGTCTGCTGGCCGATGCTCTACAACTTCGGCCAGTCCCCTTATTAAGCAACTTCCCAGGCATCTCTTCAGGTACTGGGACTCCATTTACACCTAGTAACAACAAACAGACATGTGTTAACCATCAAGTCAGATTTAAACTACAGTTTTTAAGAATTGACTCAAGCACCAAATACTGAATATGGCATTACTCTTTATTAATACTAATTTGTATGACAGGTATGGTCCAAGGATGCAAGTTAAGATCTCTTCAGACATGCTGCTAACCCACTGTATGAATTTTGCTTCTATTTCCTCTGTTATACATTTGTCTTGCCAGACAGCTA
The DNA here is from genome assembly GCF_000705375.1 of Tinamus guttatus. The sequence goes on along the minus strand of NW_010583049.1, from coordinate 63,787 downwards.
TCTCTTCAAAAGAGGACATAACTTTGTATGTGAACAATACACAGATGTTACAATTTCACAGAGCTACAAACTTAACTAAAGCATTCCCATTAACTTTCTCATTTGTTCTTTCAAGAAAGTATGTCATAACCAACAACTGTGAACTGACTGAAATCAGTTGTATTTCTTGTTTTTTTTTAAAAAAAAAAACAGCAAAATAGATGGGAAACCTTTTATGAACTAATTCTCCTTCTTTGTTACTGAGAAAGAATAGATGTACATAAGTTAGAAGACAGAAATTAAAAATACTATCTTTACAGTATTTTTAAAGCTGGTTCAAAGCTGGCAGTGAGTGACATATAAGCTATGCAAGCAGAAAGTCTTACTGATCAGCTATGATGGAATAGCAGTGTAATTATACAGGCAAAAGGCATATTTGGAAAGGAGAATCTTGTATATTCTGTGTCATGAAGTAAATCAGTTAGTATAGATCAGTTAAAAACTGCAACCTCCTCACAGCTGAGAATGAATCAATTAACATAACAGAAAAACAAAATCGGCAATTCAGTTTTAGTTTAAAACAACCATTATAAGGGACTTTGCATGAAAGAGTTGAAAAATTGTCTTCCTTCAGAAAGGGAAAATTTAAGCAAGTTGATAGAATAAAAGAGATTCTCTGCCTCAGCTCAAGCTGGGCTGTCGTTCATGCCTTGTTCACAGAGCTGGCCAGAAGGAATCACTGCTGTCACACTATGCTTGTTTACTAACAAACTATTCTTCCCCTTCTCTACAGCAATAGTCAAATATGCTGGTATGAAGAAAAGAGACTTTGCTTGTTGCCTGATCACTGGGTGATCAGGTAGTTAGGGAACAAGTGAAGCAGGCAGCTTAACACAGACTATTCCAAACAGGATTTACAGGTTCTGCTATACATCAGCCATGAAAGTGATATACAAAATAGGGTTGAGGCCTCAGAAACATCTATACTGAACTTGAAAGTATATGTTCTATGTATGCTTAGTCCGTATACACATAACCTTCGATACAAATCCACAGGAAATATTGCTATATCCAGAGAGCATTCCAGTAACTCATCCAGATTTTGCTAAGAGTGCATATCATACACAGTTAACTCTTTTAAGATTTTATGATTTCCTCAGTCTTCAAGTGATTTTGCCACACACTTTTAAAATATATTTACTTTCTGCATCTGTTTTCTGGACCTGTTTGGGGGGAAGACTGGCTTAATGATTTCATCCATTTCTAGAACAAAAAAACAGATAAGTGTACAGCAGATAATAAGCAACATCTAGTTATTCTACTATATATGAATCTTAAAAGATGATGAACTGGGAAACCTCTTTTTCTGTTTTCCTACAACTCACCATTGATATAAGCAAGTTATTCATATTTAATAGTTTCAGTTCTTAAAAGCTGCAGTGATGGGTAAGTTGCACAATGTACCGTGGAAGGGCAAATACACAAAAACCCGTGTACAGTCTAGGCATTGGGTATTCCAAAACTGCCTGGAAATAAGCAGGTGTTAGCAGGTGAAAATAATAGGAAAAGGCAGCCTCCCTCCCTGCCACTACCGACCGTTCCTTCGTCCCAAGGGCTCTGCTCTCCGCCCGTTTCCCCGCCGTAACTGACGTAACGACCACAACAGCGGCCGCAGCACGCGCGGTAGGACGCTGCGTTGCGTTGCTAAGCGACGCGGCGGCGTGCGCATGCGCTCTGCACGAGGCAGCCGCTTGGCGAAGGGGCCGGCGCAGCGCCACCCCGCGGGCAGCCGCCAACGCGGAGCCGCCGCGCTCTACATCGGTAAGGAGAGGGGCACGGGCGCTTTGGGGGAAACAAAAGATTGCCACGAGCTAAAACGGGGTAGGCTTTTTAGCCAACCACAGGGTATTTTTAAGCAAAGCTGTGATGCTCCGTGCTTAGCCTTGCACAATGAAAGACGACAGATCTTTTCTCCTAATTGGCAAACATCTTGCCTGACATCCATTCATCTATTTGGCCAGGTTTTATTGGTAACTTTTAACCAGGTAATGAAAAAGCTCAAATAATTTACGGCTTAAAGAACAAATAAAGTGTCCTATTACTTCTGAAGATTAATTTTACTAGAGCTATCTGGAAGTTCTTCCCTGGCAACATTTTCCAGAACACAAGGCTGCACCAAAACAATGATACATATCTTCCGAAGGTCGTTTTTCATAATGAACCATATAATAGGCGTGAAGGATACACCACGAAAAGAAGACACGCGGGTCGCAGCATCTCCTCTTGCGGCC
>NW_010583049.1:36790-48068 GCF_000705375.1 Tinamus guttatus | reverse complement strand
GGGTTATCTATAAGGGAGACAGAATTTTGTGCAGACCACGTAGGTCGTCTCAAGGGTTTTTCTGAATCTTTCCCAGTTATAGGAAGTAGATGGGTATCCTTGATAGGAGATATTGCTGGTAAAGGAAAAGCCACTAATACTGTTATTTCTGGAAGGTCCTTGTTTTACATAGAAATATAGTTGGTAAAAAATTGCACTCTGTTATACATATAAAAATTTCTCCAATAGAACTTTCTGTGAATGTGGAATGCTCTGCAATGCTTTGTGTTTGTCCTTAAAGCATTCACCGCTGTAAGCAAGAGTTTCATGATCTTTCTCCTGTGTAAGCAGAACAGAGAACATTCAAAGCTGGTGAACTATGGAAGAAGAATGGTGCAGTGATCATGGCTGTGCGAAGACCTGGATGTTTTTTGTGCAGAGAGGTACTTGGTGGGCTTGGGGATTCAGAAGAAATCTACTCACATAGTTCCCTTTAGGTAAAGGCAGGTGGTAAATAGGACAGTCATCAAATACATTGAAAGTATCTGAAAGATCTTGTTTCCTAGTCCAAACTGGATTCCAGCGCACAACCTACTTCTATTTTTTCTTCCTAGCTGGTCTAAGTGTAGAGCATTTTCCTACAGAAAGCATTTGATATCTGATCTTTACGTCTGCCAGGGCTTTCTACATCTGCCCATGATAATTTGGGATAGAGACTACAAAATTCCAATTGGTGGTGATTTGTGTGAGCTTGTTGTGTTCCATGTGTTCAAAATAAAACTCTGCAATCCAGGTAGTGTCTGGTCAAAAGTAGCCCCAAATTAGCTTGGCAGTAATTCAACAGACAAAGATTATCAGCAAAACCCTGCACAGAGGAGAGTGCAGAGTCCCTCACTCTTCTGGATGCTTGATGGGAGGCAGGAACGTGAGGAATAAGAAGTCAGGGAGGATGCCTTACAGAAAATCACTGATTCCTCACAGTCTCTTCAAACTGTTCCTGCTCCATCACAAGTCAGGTTGGGAAACAAAGTTGGATCCTTAAGTTGTTATTGCAGTTCTTGTCTGTAGGTGGGAAGAGACACTTAAAAGTATGATTTGAATGTTTGAATATACATAAAAGTATGATTTGAATGAAGGTTCCTGGGACCAGCCATAATTGGCACCTTGGCCTTTTTTTTTTTTTTTAATATAGCTATGGAGGAAAAATATCTATTATCTTGTTATTCACTACTCTATAATATGGAGTAATTAATATGGTAGTCACTTAACTAAGTGATCAGTTCCTTTCAGTAATAATTCCACAAGTATGTGTAAAGCCCATGGAAGGTGAAAGATTAAAGTTCTCAGCTTATTTGATCAGAAATAGCATAGGCAGGAAGAGAATGTGCTGCCAACCTGCCTGACTGCAGACAGGAGTTACTATCAAAAAAAAAAAAAAAAGACAAAATTGTAGTTAAAACCATTCAGAAAAAATCATAAAACATTTTTTTCAGGGGAAGAGGAGAAAAAAAAAAAGAAAATAATTAGCATATCTATATAAACAGAAGGGAAAAATCTGTAAAGCTATGATGCTTGAGGCTCACACTTGCTTGAAGCAGCCGCCACTCAGGGCTTGCTTATGATGATGATTCATACTTTTCCATTTCCTCTTGAAGCGTCATGGGTTTTGGAATGCAGCTTTTACCCTTTCACCTATTGATGACTTTCACTAATGGCCTCTCTTACCCGTTACCCACTAATGTGAGCGCTACCCCTGCTCAGTAAATTCTAAATACGTGGCAAGCCTTTGTTAAGGCATTTCATTACCTGACTGAAAGCATTCATGTAAACTGTATCCTTTCTTGTGTGCCTGTGGAGTTCTGTGAGGGAATTTTGTCCAGGTAAAAATGACCTCTCTCCATTTAAGGTTAGGAACATATTTACCATGGACACTCTGGTTTATTTAGGTAATGTTGTTCCTGTGGGAACAAAGATCAAAAAGATTTTTTTTTTTTGGATCATTTTCACTGTGCGATGTTGGAGGGAAAATGTATCTTCATTCCAGTACTTATTTTAAATTTGTATGGTGTGCTGTGGTAGAAAGCCCTCAAAATGCTTTGCAAAAAGGCTGATAATGACGTGTTTTTACTTGGAAAAAAAGGGGGGGAAAAAAAAGGGATGTGGAATTCTAGCCTAGCAAGGTTAAACGATACGCAGGCAGTATCTTTCACTGTCCTGTAAACACCTAAAAACAGTTGAAGGTCCAGCACAGGCAAGATAAATGGGGCTTTGAGTTAAAACTACATTTTTTCTAGGATTTTACTGTTATCAAGTAAATGCTCAAAAATTCTTCTTTCCGCCTAATAAAGAAAATCCCAGCAAACCTGATGAAGGTCTCTCTAGGAGCAGAGCTAGGTTGAATATCTGCTTCTCTATTTGTTTTGTACGTCACACTAGAATTACATGTATTTCTGACACTCTGAAATTCAAGGCGAAGCTTTCTACTTCCACCCATTGACTGATATTTTTTTTCTCTTGTCTCAGGAGGCTTCTGAGCTCTCCTCTCTGAAACCTCAGCTTTCCAAGCTGGGTGTCCCTCTCTATGCTGTTGTGAAAGAGAAGATAGGGACTGAAGTGGAAGATTTTCAGCATTATTTCAAAGGAGAAATCTTTCTGGATGAAAAGGTATCAGGAACGCAGTGTTCTATATCTTTCTGTGTAAAAAATAAATAAAATTAGAAAAACTTATGGATGTTCTCCTTGAAGAGCTTGTATAACATGGCTAGAGTGTGGTCTAAACGGAACAAGACCTAGTAGCATTGTTAAGAAGTTAATAAGCTTTGCTTTTCTATATTTATATATCATACATGGCTTACAGTCTTGTTCTCTAGCTGTGTGCTGATAACATGTTGCTGCAGGATTATTCTTCCCCTCCCCTTTAATAGGTAAACAGTATGACAGTATAGGTATTCCTTGCTTCCACTGGCTGTGTGACTCGCAGATGTTTATGATATGTGTCTAAAGATGGAAGATGTAATTAGTTCATCATGTACAGCCCAAATTGCAGTGATGTGGCTTGTCCCACAAAATCTTGGGCCTACTCCAGTTCTTTATTAGGAGGGAAGTTTAGAAATTATTAGGCTTCTGAAGAAAAAAGCATGTCGAATATTTAAAAGCAATTGGAAAGAACTTTGTTTTCTGTCCCCACTCTGCATGTTTGAAAGAATACAATACTAGCATACCTAAAGATGAGTTTATTAAAATAAAAACAAATAAAAAAATGCAATACTGTGGAAGTTAAGGCTGTGCAGAAAGTGAGTTGTCCTGCAGTATGTTAGAGATGTGTTCAGATGCAGTCTATTTTCAGCTCTCTGCCTATTTGCTTTCTTTTGTTGGAACTCTTCTTGGTATAGGGTTCACTAGTTTCCTGAATTTAATTTGTGAGGGAAAAGTCCTTTTAATTTGCTTTGTTCGTTTGCTTGCTGAGATTTTTCTGTTTCACTGCAGAAAGGCTTCTATGGCCCTCGCAGACGAAAAATGATGATGTCTGGCTTCTTCCGCTTTGGAGTCTGGCAGAATTTCTTCCGTGCTTGGAGAAATGGATTTAGTGGTAACCTGGAAGGAGAAGGATTCACACTGGGAGGAGTATATGTGATTGGGGCAGGAAGACAGGTACTGCGGACCTTTTAAAAGCCTTTCATGTTTCCCAAGAGCCCAAAGGCTTCTTTGGTGCAGTTGTTTTGTTATTGATCTTGTGAAATCCTCTTGCTATGGAGAGAGACTAGGATCAGTGAATGAATTTCCTTCTTTTTGTCTCTGATTAGGGTGTTATACTGGAGCATCGTGAGAAGGAATTTGGAGACAAAGTCAGCCTTCCATCTGTTCTTGAAGCTGCTGAGAAGATAAAACCATAAGCTTCATAAGCTGGAAAATAGTTGCATATTTTTCTGATTACAGCTTGAAATGTAGAATGTATCCATTTCTTGAACGTGCAGTTTAATTGCTTCTTAACTATATAGTCATCAATGCAGTGAAAAGATTCTCCATTAAGATGTAATAACTAATGAAAACTCTCATGGGATTTTTTTTATTTTATTGCCCTTCAGGTGGTCAGGATTTCAACTTGTCTTTGGATCTGACTGTATTAATGAAAGGCTGGGTCTAAAATCTGACGTAGCCTAGATGTTTTCAGTTAGAGACAATCAGTTGAAACCTGTCTGTCTAGGGGAACAAAACCCCGTTAAAGCTGGAGTAACTGAGTATCAACTGAGGTTGAAGGATAATAAAAACTTATGTAAATAAAAAGTCGTTGCTTTTTGCTTGTTCGCGAACCTGTAAATGCATCTATTTCCAGGAAACTAATGAGATTCTGCCTTTGAGAGGTTGCCACAGTATCTATCCAGTAAGTTTAATTGTAGTTAACTTCTAGCTCTGGGTTTTTCAGTTTTTTGTGTGATTCCCTGTAATGAAGATTAAAGACTTCTGATGTTGACTTAAAAAGGTAATTGTGATATCAAGGTGAGTTACTTTCATGTAGTTAGGATTGTAAAAGCAAAGGGAACAACATGAGAGCACATGAGGCTGTGTTTGCATCCCAGCTTAATTTCTGTAATACAGTGGCTGGGGTGTTTCTTCTAGAAACAGATGCAGCGCTGCACAACAGGATCCTTGAGAACCATTACCAGACACAGCCGGGTATATACATAGACTGAAGTTTTTAAATTGTTAATAAAAACATTCAAGGACAGTATGAGTTTTGCAAAACATGCTGATGTTTCAAAGTCTAAACATAATTTTAAAACTGTGCTTGTTAAATTGGATCAGATCCTCAAGGGATCCAGCACATTCTTCAGTAGTTGAGGTATATGAAAATCTTGGTGTCTTTGGGAAAATGTCTGAGCTAGAGTACCTTAAGCTAGCAAAACCATTAAGCTAGAATTCGTGTGTGTCTTGGCAGGAGATTAGACTAAGCAGCAATTCTGCTCTCTTTGGGGTTTAAAAATGACCACTTCTTGACTCTGGCCAGATGTCTTGCAGTGACAAAATCTTCTATGCACATCTGTGTCTCCTCCCACCTTTGCCTTAGAAAATTCAAATAGATGCTTGTGCGTTTTTGCTGAAATATACTGATTCTCTGGGTGAGTTTAGCTGCTTGAGTGTTACATAAAGGTTTCTGAGAGACGTGACAAAGCCTATAACTGTAAAAATGCATTGGACTGCTGTGCAGGTGCAAAAAGCAAGAGAGCTTTCCCTAGTAGAGAGGTATGCCATTTTAATGAGAGTAGCATAATAAAAATTACCTTCTTCCCCACCATCTGTTTTTAGTCTTTCCTTTTTCAGAAAAAAAGGTTGGAAGGAAGAAAGGCATGAAGAAAGGCTAAAGGGAGGATGTTGAATCCAACTTAGGAGGCTTTATTCTGATTTCTCTAGATGAGAAATCTTAAATCATCTATGGTCCCTCTAATTTGGGGGATAAATGAAAAAAAAAAACTGTATGCTGCTTCTAGTTTTTAGGTCCCTGGTGTTTGTAATGATGTCCAGAAAAGGCACTGGGTGCTTGGAGATACAAAATGCCCAAATGGAAGTGGACTACTTTGAAAGGGATCCAGAAAAGACACAGCTGCCAAGGGTTTGTTCCAAGAAATAAGGATCTGAGGGCTTTTTGTCCTGGGTCCTATCACTGAAAGGAAAGGCCGGTGTCATGAGGCCTTGCTTGATGACTGGTTCCCAAAACTCTTCCTTTACGAAACTATGTGTGAAACACTATGTAAATGGATGCTTGTTTGCAGTTGGCATATTGTGACTTGGAGTGCAAGTGGAGGGAAATGAGATGCTGAAGGAAATTTGAGAGCTACTGTTTCTTACAGTTGCAAGCCACTATTAATAAAATCTCATTTTTAAGAGGAGGAGATGTGTGAATCACAGCTCCTGCTGAGGCTTCAGTTTTCTTTCCAGTAGGGCCTAGAAGGCTTTGCTACTTGCAGAATACAGCTCTTGCACAAAGGCAGGCTAAAAAGGTACTGGTCTCAGAGAAATCTGCTTTTGTGGCCTTCTTTCAAGGGCTGTTTATGCATTTCACATAAACGTGAAATGTAAAATGCAGAAACAGTCCTTGAAGTATGGAATAGAAGTCCAATAAATTTTAAGAAATTTAAGATAAAGTTAAGTGCTGTTATAACTTAGTAAATCTAGAAAGCATCCCCTCCAAGAGGAGGGTTTCTGGCATCACAGTTTTGTCTGCGTGTAATTGGCTTCTATCTGGTGTGACCGAATTGACCCCTGATTCTCTTAAATCAGCCTGTTGGAGGTCTAAGATAAGGTTGCCATGGCCACTTAAAGCAATAATGTTTTTTTCAAGTGTTTTGTAATCCCGGAAATAGAGGTAGAAAGCCATCACGTCCAGTGTTTTAATGCTTCATCAAAGTTAAAGGTACTGTTGGTATAAAAACATTTTTTTAAAAGGCTCCTGTATTCATTTTGTGAACTGTTTGTTAAAATATTCATGAAGAGTGAAAGTTCTCTGCACCCTGCCAGTTTCAGCAGCAGCAATGGCACATATATGGTAAGCACGTGAGACCTCTGGAACTGGGAGAGCGTGTTTTGTGACTGTTAACAGTGACAGTTCATGTAAATAGCTGGAGGAACAGCGTATTTCTTCTTGATTCTACAGTTACGTAACCCAAACTTCAAAGTTTTGTTACCTGTCTTTCACAGATTAACTTTGGAGCCACAAATTGTCAAAATGGCATTTTAAAAATCAGGAGAATTATTACTGATAATATGTTTCTTAAAGCTTACTTTGGGATTATTTAGAGTTGACTCGCCCCTTTTGAACTCCATGTGAACAAAATACAAATAAAGATGATGGAAAATTCTTAGGAATTGTTAATAGGAATTTGAGATGTGCAGTTTTAAGGAAATAAAATGACTGAAAATAGTAAATGAAAAACAAAGGGACTCTAGATGAATAATGCTGGAGCCTGTATAAGGTTGGAATTAGCTGGTTTAAGAAGGTGTTCCTACTTTAAAAGCAGAACATTCATTAAAAATGTTTTTTTTAACAGTTGTTGATTTTGATGTAGCAACAGCTACCTCTGCTGGCCCAGTTTCTTAATAGTTATACATATTAATATTTTAAAATTCTTTTAACCCAATATATTTGCAACATCTCAACCGCTCCTTCAAAACTACATCAAATATGACATCACAATTCAACACTCAGTTGGCTCCCAGAAGCTGCTTGAATTAAGCAGCTCTAATAATTGAAAGTTTGTTTATTCTGGGCTTGAGAGAAAAATGAGCAACAAACTCCTTTCCAGTCATTTCTTTATAATCAACTTTCTTCATAGCACTCTTTTTTTTCCCTCTCTTCTCTCCACGATAAAAACAAGGTTAAGAAAAAAATGGAAAATGCTGTGAAATCAATGGACTAAATGTAATGGAGAATGGTGTTTTTTACTTTTCCTTTTAAAAATACCAATTATGTTTCCTATCTGCACAGTCATTTAAAATCCATTAGAAAGATGGTCTGGCTCAGAGGGTATTTTCTGTTTATTTCCTCCTCTGCAATTCGTGCCAATTGCAAATATCCCTAGAGAGAAGAATGCCGAAGGGTCCCTTTCCAAAGTGTTTTCTGTGATGCATTTTGGTAGAAATAAAAGAAATGAACGATTTCTTTCTCTGTTTGAACCACTGGATGGCACTACGTCCCCAGCCTAACTGAAGGCCAGTAGTATACCAGAGATTTTTTCTGCAGTAAAAAATTTGCATAACAAATATGCCAGAAGCTGAACACTGTAGATTACTACTACACTAGAGGAATTCTTTTGGGAAAGGCATCTGTTGCAGCAAACTTATTACTCATGTGGACATTCACCTTCTTAAATAAGGGAAGTAAAAAATATGCTGTGTTGAATGGTATGGTCTGCGCTATATAAATGAGTTTGGTGAGAAAAAGAAATATTGACGAACTCACTGTAATCCTCACTGATGTTTTGGTAATATTCCTTTTGGATACAGCTAGTACCTCAGTGGTTTCCTCTATCCAAAAGCACTCTTTGTCAAATGCTTATTCAGTGGAGGAGTGGAGAAGTGCAATGGCCACTTGATAACAGTAGAGGGACCTGGGAAAATGGAAAAAAAAAAGGTGTGAAAATGATGTACAAAGTTAAATCACTGTTTCTAACTTAAAAAGAGGGGTCCAATTTAATTTTACTGGATACTTGAATAATTTTATCCAAATGTATACTTTTTTCTTCTAGTTGCTCTTGGAAGTTTTATAACGGTCTTTTCCCCAAAGCTTTAGCTTTCAATTTACTGCTTTAGGTCTACTGATTTTGTAGCACCTGAGACTATTTAAAGTTCCTCATTAGCTTGTCTGGGCATTTTTTCCTCACTCCTATCTCTCTCTCTCTCTCTCTCTACCCCCACATGATTAATTCCAAGGGTAACTGCAGATTTCCAGAACTGCATAAATAGGAATTTCCTCTACTGCAAGGTTGTGTTTGCTGCTGATAATGCTGTCAAATGTACAGTGGAATTAGTAAATAGTTGTGGACTTGGCACTTTTCATTACTACTACTCATTAATTTCAGGAAATGTTTTGTAATGGCAAGAGGAAACAGCAGTGACAAATTATGAACTTAGGCCTGTACATGTTCATTTAAAATCAAATTTTCCATTTTTGCTTTTGCAGTACGTTACACTCTAGTTTAACTGCTGAAGTGACTGTCTTTTCACTGGCCCTCACACTTCAATGTTTCTGTGATGGATAGCATTTTTACCCTAACTTCATCAGCATCAAAGTGAAGCATACAAAACAGAGATAGCGCCAATGGAAAAGGTAAATAATTTGCAAATTCGCATGGAGATAGCTTTTTCCTGCTATCTCCATGTTAACACTGAATACAATCAAAACAACTACCCTGCAAATCACTAACATGAACCATTTTGCAAGACTGCTTTAAACTGCAAGAGATCCCTAATCTACTGACTAGGGTATACCAAGCAAGAACTTGGAATGCTGGTTGTGCTGGTGATTCAAAGCTAGATTGAGTTAATAGAGAAGGTGATAGCGGGGACTTGCACACTTACGTTTCCTAAGCAGGAGCTACTCCCTAAGTCTGCAGACCTTAACTCCTGAAACTGTCTCCCCTGCCAAATCTTTGCTGCTACTATTGCATCCTCTGTGTTCTCATCTCCTACAGAAAGAGCATCCTGGAGCTTTCTGCCTTGGCTCTGGGCTTCACTGGGGATGCAGCTCAATGCTCTGCAAGATGATTGAAGTAGGAGCTTCTGAGATGGGGAAAGAATCCCTTCTAGCTATTTTTACCACCTTAATACTTAGAGTGAAATTTCCTAGCTCCCCTTACTCACTTATAGCCTCCCCAAAATTTAGATGCTTCTTCTAACATCTTCTTTCAGATTTACCAGTCAATTCAATTTTGTTTTGGCTTCTAAAAAGCCTTTAGGAAGTTCAGGAAGGTCTGCAAACAGAGGAGCCTAGGGGAGCTGCTAATAGTGCAACAATCTTCAGAATAGATGCCTTTTTCCAGTCTCAAATCAGATACCTACAAGGGTGCTTGGGGGCAAAGGAAGGTAGCTGAATCTAGCTGTGCCCTTGGAAATGTTCGGCCTTTCCTGCCTCTGGTTTAAGGCACTAGTGATGACGCCTGTGCATAAGACGTTCACAAATGTAATCTCTCCCAATCGTGAGATTGTGTGAGAATCTAAGCTTTGAAGAAATAAACAAAACCTTTTTCTTAACATTTCTTTTAACAATTGCAGACAAAGACTAAGAAGGAATCTTGATAATGTGACCAGCGCATGGCTGATGACTATCTACGCTATCTGTATGCATCCTCAAACCTCATCAAACAGATGTGAGAGAGGGAATTGTGCATTTAGAACATATTTATGGTGTATTTATTACTATTAGGGTGTATTCTAAGCAGCACTGTTTTAGTTGTCAGCCTTCACCCAGCGGAGGGTGATCACGTAAGTGAAGCACTGAGCTCACTTTATTCCCTCAACCATTCTTACCCTCTAGGCAAACATTCAATGAGACTGTGACCATCTCCATGAGGAACTGCTGCTACTGTTTCTAAGAGTGAAAAGGAAGCCCTGAAGCTCTAGGCCTGTAGCAGATGAAGTCTAGAGAACACCAGAAGGCCTGTCACGCTGCCTCTGGCCTTGAGCTACCTTCCTTAACTTTCACAAATGTGTGGTAGTTTTCATAGTTAGTGAGACACTAAAGAAAATACTTTTTTGCTTTATCATTAAGGAATAGAGAGGCTACCAGAAGCCTTTCCTTGGGTCAAAAGCCATCATAAGACATGAAGAAGGGAATGAGGAGCTCCATGGAGACAGTGAGTCATTGCCTATGCTGGAAAGCAACTGAGGTACAAAGCACCACCCCTGAGGAAAGCTTTGCTTTCCCATCCATGGCCATGGCTTTACAGCTAGTTATTCAGTATACATCCTCATCCACATTCAGCCTGCTTCTTGAAATCCCTTTCCAAAGCAAGCCTTACTGCTTTTGATCTGTGTGCTTGAGTCTTATGGACAGGAGGACGGTAGGGCCTTTTTTCCATAGTGCAAGAAGACAGGGATGCTCAAGAAGGAAAAAGTAGATTGAGACAGAGACGCTGAAGTAACCAGCAGGAGACTAGAAGGCATTTCCTGGATACCTCAACATAAGGATGGGTTTGTAGGGAAGCTGGGGGGCCAATCTCCCACAGGCAGCAGGTTGAGAAGGGCAGCATCTCCCCACATGCGAGGCAGCACAATGTCCTGAGGCATGAACTCGACACAGGTGTGAGCTCTCCCTTGCTCACCACACAGCTCTAAAAGATATGACTCAGCTCCTCCTTCCTTTTCCTGCCTGCACCTTGAAGGGAGATTATAAAGCCTGGGAAATCCTGCTGACTCAAGATACTCTTTTGGGTGTGGGTGGGGAAAAAGTGGTGTTTTGCTAGTTTTTTTTCCTTCTGGTGTTCTAGCCTTTCAGATAAGCTCAGAGTGTACTCTAAGGCTGCACTGAGGTTGCTGTTCCCAGTGGGCTTATTCTTATTCTGGGAGTCCCTAAGGAATAAGTACTTCGTAACTGCAAGACCTTGTCCGTGGGGCAAGGCAGGACCCTGGCCCGGGAGGGTGGTGTGTGCAGGGCGCCGGCAGCTTCCTAAGCGTCCTCCACGGCCCGGCCGATGCTCTCTCGACTAGAAAACTGACCCCGAACAAATGCTGGGGGGAGCTAAGAGAGTTAGTGGCTTTGAACCGCCCTCGTGGGGCGGAGGGGGACGGCCGCTGGGGCGCGCGCGGC